>JANJGN010002411.1:0-12500 GCA_026770705.1 Isurus oxyrinchus
TCAGGGAGAGAGAGGTCGTGGAGAGAGAGGTCGGGGAGTGAGAGGTCAGGGAGAGAGAGAGGTCAGGGAGAGAGAGGTCGGGGAGAGAGAGGTCGGGGAGAGAGAGGTCAGGGGAGAGGGAGGTCAGGGAGAGAGAGGTCGGGGAGAGAGGTCAGGGAGAGAGAGAGGTCAGGGAGAGAGAGGTCGGGGAGAGAGAGGTCTGGGAGAGAGAGGTCAGGGAGAGAGAGGTCCGGAGAGAGAGGTCAGTGAGAGAGAGGTCGGGGAGAGAGAGGTCAGGGAGAGAGAGGTCGGGGAGAGAGAGTTCGGGGAGTGAGAGGACAGGGAGAGAGAGGTCAGGGAGAGAGAGGTCGGGGAGAGAGAGGTTAGGGAGAGAGCGGTCGGGGGAGAGAGAGAGAGGTCAGGGAGTGAAAGGTCAGGGAGAGAGAGGTCGGGGAGAGAGAGGTCAGGGAGAGAGAGGTCAGGGAGAGAGGTCAGGGAGAGAGAGGTCGGGGAGAGAGAGGTCAGGGAGAGAGAGGTCAGGGGAGAGAGAGTTTGGGGAGAGAGAGGTCAGTGAGAGAGAGGTCAGGGAGAGAGAGGGTCAGGGAGAGAGAGGTCAGTGAGAGAGAGGTCGGGGAGAGAGGTCATGGAGAGAGAGAGGTCGGGGAGAGAGAGGTCAGGGAGAGAGAGGTCAGGGAGTTAGAGGTCAGGGAGAGAGAGGTCCGGGAGAGAGAGGTCAGGTAGAGTGAGGTAAGGGGAGAGAGAGGCCAGGGAGAGAGAGGTGAGGGAGAGAGAGGTAATGGAGGGAGAGGTCGGGGAGAGAGAGGTCGGGGAGAGAGAGAGAGGGTCAGGGAGAGAGAGGTCGGAGAGAGAGAGGTCAAGGAGAGAGAGGTCAGGGGAGAGAGAAATCAGTGAGAGAAGGTCGGGGAGAGAGAGGTCGGGGAGAGAAAGGTCAGTGAGAGAGAGGTCGGGGAGAGAGAGGTCAGTGAGAGAGAGGTCGGGGAGAGAGAGAGGTCGGGGAGAGAGAGGTCGGGGAGAGAGAGGTCAGTGAGAGAGAGGTCGGGGAGAGAGAGGTCAGTGAGAGAGAGGTCGGGGAGAGAGAGAGGTCGGGGAGAGAGAGGTCAGGGAGAGAGAGGTCGGGGAGAGAGAGGTCGGGGAGAGAGATGTCGGGGAGAGAGAGGTCAGGGAGAGAGAGAGGTCGGGGAGAGTGAGGTCAGGGAGAGAGAGGTCGGGGAGAGAGAGGTCGGGGAGAGAGAGGTCGGGGAGAGAGAGGTCAGGGAGAGAGAGGTCGGGGAGAGAGAGGTCAGGGAGAGAGAGGTCGGGGAGACAGAGGTCGCGGAGAGAGAGGTCAGGGAGAGAGAGGTCAGGGGAGAGAGAGGTCGGGAGAGAGATGTCGGGGAGAGACAGGTCAGTGAGAGAGAGGTCAGGGAGAGAGAGAGGTCAGTGAGAGAGAGGTCAGGGAGAGAGAGGTCAGGGAGAGAGTGAGGTCAGGGAGAGAGAGGGCAGGGAGAGAGAGGTCGGGGAGAGAGACGTTGGGGAGAGAGGTCAGGGAGAGAGAGAGGTCAGGGAGAGAGAGGTCAGGGAGAGAGAGAGGTCAGGGAGAGAGAGGTCAGGGAGAGAGAGGTCAGGGAGAGAGAGGTCAGGGAGCGAGGGAGAGGTCGGGGGAGAGAGAGAGGTCAGGGAGAGAGAGGTCGGAGAGAGAGAGGTCAAGGAGAGAGAGGTCAGGGAGAGAGAAATCAGTGAGAGAAGGTCGGGGAGAGAGAGGTCGGGGAGAGAGAGGTCAGTGAGAGAGAGGTCGGGGGAGAGAGAGGTCAGTGAGAGAGAGGTCGGGGAGAGAGAGAGGTCGGGGAGAGGGAGGTCGGGGAGAGAGAGGTTAGGGAGAGAGCGGGTCGGGGAGAGAGAGAGAGGTCAGGGAGTGAAAGGTCAGGGAGAGAGAGGTCGGGGAGAGAGAGGTCAGGGAGAGAGAGGTCAGGGAGAGAGGTCAGGGAGAGAGAGGTCGGGGAGAGAGAGGTCAGGGAGAGAGAGGTCAGGGAGAGAGAGTTTGGGGAGAGAGAGGTCAGTGAGAGAGAGGTCAGGGAGAGAGAGGTCAGGGAGAGAGAGGTCAGTGAGAGAGAGGTCGGGGAGAGAGGTCATGGAGAGAGAGAGGTCGGGGAGAGAGAGGTCAGGGAGACAGAGGTCAGGGAGTTAGAGGTCAGGGAGAGAGAGGTCCGGGAGAGAGAGGTCAGGTAGAGTGAGGTAAGGGGAGAGAGAGGCCAGGGAGAGAGAGGTCAGGAGAGAGAGGTAATGGAGGGAGAGGTCGGGGAGAGAGAGGTCGGGGAGAGAGAGAGGTCAGGGAGAGAGAGGTCGGAGAGAGAGAGGTTAAGGAGAGAGAGGTCAGGGAGAGAGAAATCAGTGAGAGAAGGTCGGGGAGAGAGAGGTCGGGGAGAGAGAGGTCAGTGAGAGAGAGGTCGGGGAGAGAGAGGTCAGTGAGAGAGAGGTCGGGGAGAGAGAGAGGTCGGGGAGAGAGAGGTCGGGGAGAGAGAGGTCAGTGAGAGAGAGGTCGGGGAGAGAGAGGTCAGTGAGAGAGAGGTCGGGGAGAGAGAGAGGTCGGGGAGAGAGAGGTCAGGGAGAGAGAGGTCGGGGAGAGAGAGGTCGGGGGAGAGAGATGTCGGGGAGAGAGAGGTCAGGGAGAGAGAGAGGTCGGGGGAGAGAGAGGTCAGGGAGAGAGAGGGTCGGGGAGAGAGAGGTCAGGGAGAGAGAGGTCAGGGAGAGAGAGATCGGGGAGAGAGAGATCAGGGAGAGAGAGGTCAGGGAGAGAGAGGTCAGGGAGAGAGAGATCGGGGAGAGAGAGGTCGGGGAGAGAGAGGTCAGGGAGCGAGAGGTCGGGGAGAGAGAGGTCGGGGGAGAGAGAGGTCGGGGAGTGAGAGGTCAGGGAGAGAGAGAGGTCAGGGAGAGAGAGGTCAGGGATAGAGAGGTCGGGGAGATAGAGGTCACGGAGAGAGAGAGGTCAGGGAGAGAGAGGTCGGGGAGACAAAGGTCAGGGAGAGAGAGGTCTGGGAGAGAGAGGTCAGTGAGAGAGAGGTCGGGGAGAGAGAGGTCGGGGAGAGAGAGCTCAGGGAGAGAGAGGTCGGGGAGGGAGAGGTCAGGGAGAGAGAGGTCAGGGAGAGAGGTCAGGGAGAGAGAGAGGTCAGGGGAGAGACAGGTCCGGGAGAGAGAGGTCAGTGAGAGAGAGGTCAGGGAGAGAGAGGTCGGGGAGAGAGAGGTCAGGGAGAGAGAGGTCGGGGAGAGAGAGGTCAGGGAGAGAGAGGTCAGGGAGAGAGAGGTCGTGGGAGAGAGAGGTCGGGGAGTGAGAGGTCAGGGAGAGAGAGAGGTCAGGGAGAGAGAGGTCGGGGAGAGAGAGGTCGGGGAGAGAGAGGTCAGGGAGAGGGAGGTCAGGGAGAGAGAGGTCGGGGAGAGAGGTCAGGGAGAGAGAGAGGTCAGGGAGAGAGAGGTCGGGGAGAGAGAGGTCTGGGAGAGAGAGGTCAGGGAGAGAGAGGTCCGGGAGAGAGAGGTCAGTGAGAGAGAGGTCGGGGAGAGAGAGGTCAGGGAGAGAGAGGTCGGGGAGAGAGAGTTCGGGGAGTGAGAGGACAGGGAGAGAGAGGTCAGGGAGAGAGAGGTCGGGGAGAGAGAGGTTAGGGAGAGAGCGGTCGGGGAGAGAGAGAGAGGTCAGGGAGTGAAAGGTCAGGGAGAGAGAGGTCGGGGAGAGAGAGGTCAGGGAGAGAGAGGTCAGGGAGAGAGGTCAGGGAGAGAGAGGTCGGGGAGAGAGAGGTCAGGGAGAGAGAGGTCAGGGAGAGAGAGTTTGGGGAGAGAGAGGTCCAGTGAGAGAGAGGTCAGGGAGAGAGAGGTCAGGGAGAGAGAGGTCAGTGAGAGAGAGGTCGGGGAGAGAGGTCATGGAGAGAGAGAGGTCGGGGAGAGAGAGGTCAGGGAGGAGAGAGGTCAGGGAGTTAGAGGTCAGGGAGAGAGAGGTCCGGGGAGAGAGAGGTCAGGTAGAGTGAGGTAAGGGAGAGAGAGGCCAGGGAGAGAGAGGTGAGGGAGAGAGAGGTAATGGAGGGAGAGGTCGGGGAGAGAGAGGTCGGGGAGAGAGAGAGGTCAGGGAGAGAGAGGTCGGAGAGAGAGAGGTCAAGGAGAGAGAGGTCAGGGAGAGAGAAATCAGTGAGAGAAGGTCGGGGAGAGAGAGGTCGGGGAGAGAAAGGTCAGTGAGAGAGAGGTCGGGGAGAGAGAGGTCAGTGAGAGAGAGGTCGGGGAGAGAGAGAGGTCGGGGAGAGAGAGGTCGGGGAGAGAGAGGTCAGTGAGAGAGAGGTCGGGGAGAGAGAGGTCAGTGAGAGAGAGGTCGGGGAGAGAGAGAGGTCGGGGAGAGAGAGGTCAGGGAGAGAGAGGTCGGGGAGAGAGAGGTCGGGGAGAGAGATGTCGGGGAGAGAGAGGTCAGGGGAGAGAGAGAGGTCGGGGAGAGTGAGGTCAGGGAGAGAGAGGTCGGGGAGAGAGAGGTCGGGGAGAGAGAGGTCGGGGAGAGAGAGGTCAGGGAGAGAGAGGTCGGGGAGAGAGAGGTCAGGGAGAGAGAGGTCGGGGAGACAGAGGTCGCGGAGAGAGAGGTCAGGGAGAGAGAGGTCAGGAGAGAGAGGTCGGGGAGAGAGATGTCGGGGAGAGACAGGTCAGTGAGAGAGAGGTCAGGGAGAGAGAGAGGTCAGTGAGAGAGAGGTCAGGGAGAGAGAGGTCAGGGAGAGAGTGAGGTCAGGGAGAGAGAGGGCAGGGGAGAGAGAGGTCGGGGAGAGAGACGTTGGGGAGAGAGGTCAGGGAGAGAGAGAGGTCAGGGAGAGAGAGGTCAGGGAGAGAGAGAGGTCAGGGAGAGAGAGGTCAGGGAGAGAGAGGTCAGGGAGAGAGAGGTCAGGGAGCGAGGGAGAGGTCGGGGAGAGAGAGGTCAGGGAGAGAGAGGTCAGGGAGAGAGAGGTCAGGGAGAGAGGTCAGCGAGAGAGAGAGGTCAGGGAGAGAGAGGTCAGGGAGAGAGGTCGGGGAGAGAGAGGTCGGGGAGAGATGGGTCGGGGAGAGAGAGGTCAGGGAGAGAGAGGTCGGGGAGAGAGAGGACAGGGAGAGAGGTCAGGGAGAGAGAGAGGTCAGGGAGAGAGAGGTCAGGGGAGAGAGAGGTCGGGGAGAGAGAGGTCAGGGAGAGAGAGGTCAGGGAGAGAGAG
Source organism: Isurus oxyrinchus (assembly GCA_026770705.1). Lineage (NCBI taxonomy): Eukaryota > Metazoa > Chordata > Chondrichthyes > Lamniformes > Lamnidae > Isurus > Isurus oxyrinchus. Next base: position 5,178 of record JANJGN010002411.1, read on the forward strand.
GTCAGTGTGAGAGAGGTCAGGGAGCGAGAGAGAGGTCGGGGAGAGAGAGGTCAGGGAGAGAGAGGTCAGGGAGAGAGGTCAGGGAGAGAGAGAGGTCAGGGAGAGAGAGGTCAGGGAGAGAGAGGTCGGGGGAGAGATAGGTCAGGGAGAGAGAGGTCAGGCAGAGAGAGGTCGGGGAGAGAGAGGTCGGGGAGAGAGAGGTCAGGGGAGAGAGAGGTCGGGGAGAGAGAGGTCAGGGAGAGAGAGGTCGGGGAGAGAGAGGTCGGGGAGAGAGAGGTCGGGAAGAGAGAGGTCAGGGAGAGAGAGGTCATGGAGAGAGAGGGTCGGGGAGAGAGAGGTCGGGGAGTGAGAGGTCAGGGGAGAGAGAGAGGTCAGGGAGAGAGAGGTCAGGGAGAGAGAGGTCTGGGAGAGATAGGTCGGGGAGAGAGAGGTCAGGGAGCGAGAGAGAGGTCGGGGAGAGAGAGGTCAGGGAGAGAGAGATCAGGGAGAGAGAGGTCAGGGAGAGAGGTCAGGGAGAGAGAGAGGTCAGGGAGAGAGAGGTCAGGGAGAGAGAGGTCGGGGAGAGAGAGGTCAGGGAGAGAGAGGTCAGGGGAGAGAGAGATCGGGGAGAGAGAGATCAGGGAGAGAGAGGTCAGGGAGAGAGAGGTCAGGGAGAGAGAGATCGGGGAGAGAGAGGTCGGGGAGAGAGAGGTCAGGGAGCGAGAGGTCGGGGAGAGAGAGGTCGGGGAGAGAGAGGTCGGGGAGTGAGAGGTCAGGGAGAGAGAGAGGTCAGGGAGAGAGAGGTCAGGGATAGAGAGGTCGGGGAGATAGAGGTCAGGGAGAGAGAGAGGTCAGGGAGAGAGAGGTCGGGGAGACAAAGGTCAGGGAGAGAGAGGTCTGGGAGAGAGAGGTCAGTGAGAGAGAGGTCGGGGAGAGAGAGGTCGGGGAGAGAGAGCTCAGGAGAGAGAGGTCGGGGAGGGAGAGGTCAGGGAGAGAGAGGTCAGGGAGAGAGGTCAGGGAGAGAGAGGTCAGGGAGAGACAGGTCCGGGAGAGAGAGGTCAGTGAGAGAGAGGTCAGGGAGAGAGAGGTCGGGGAGAGAGAGGTCAGGGAGAGAGAGGTCGGGGAGAGAGAGGTCAGGGAGAGAGAGGTCAGGGAGAGAGAGGTCGTGGAGAGAGAGGTCGGGGAGTGAGAGGTCAGGGAGAGAGAGAGGTCAGGGAGAGAGAGGTCGGGGAGAGAGAGGACAGGGAGAGAGAGGTCAGGGAGAGAGAGGTCGGGGAGAGAGAGGTTAGGGAGAGAGCGGTCGGGAGAGAGAGAGAGGTCAGGGAGTGAAAGGTCAGGGAGAGAGAGGTCGGGGAGAGAGAGGTCAGGGAGAGAGAGGTCAGGGAGAGAGGTCAGGGAGAGAGAGGTCGGGGGAGAGAGAGGTCAGGGAGAGAGAGGTCAGGGAGAGAGAGTTTGGGGAGAGAGAGGTCAGTGAGAGAGAGGTCAGGGAGAGAGAGGTCAGGGAGAGAGAGGTCAGTGAGAGAGAGGTCGGGGAGAGAGGTCATGGAGAGAGAGAGGTCGGGGAGAGAGAGGTCAGGGAGAGAGAGGTCAGGGAGTTAGAGGTCAGGGAGAGAGAGGTCCGGGAGAGAGAGGTCAGGTAGAGTGAGGTAAGGGAGAGAGAGGCCAGGGAGAGAGAGGTCAGGGAGAGAGAGGTAATGGAGGGAGAGGTCGGGAGAGAGAGGTCGGGGAGAGAGAGAGGTCAGGGAGAGAGAGGTCGGAGAGAGAGAGGTCAAGGAGAGAGAGGTCAGGGAGAGAGAAATCAGTGAGAGAAGGTCGGGGAGAGAGAGGTCGGGGAGAGAGAGGTCAGTGAGAGAGAGGTCGGGGAGAGAGAGGTCAGTGAGAGAGAGGTCGGGGAGAGAGAGAGGTCGGGGAGAGAGAGGTCGGGGAGAGAGAGGTCAGTGAGAGAGAGGTCGGGGAGAGAGAGGTCAGTGAGAGAGAGGTCGGGGAGAGAGAGAGGTCGGGGAGAGAGAGGTCAGGGAGAGAGAGGTCGGGGAGAGAGAGGTCGGGGGAGAGAGATGTCGGGGAGAGAGAGGTCAGGGAGAGAGAGAGGTCGGGGAGAGAGAGGTCAGGGAGAGAGAGGTCGGGGAGAGAGAGGTCAGGGAGAGAGAGGTCAGGGAGAGAGAGATCGGGGAGAGAGAGATCAGGGAGAGAGAGGTCAGGGAGAGAGAGGTCAGGGAGAGAGAGATCGGGGAGAGAGAGGTCGGGGAGAGAGAGGTCAGGGAGCGAGAGGTCGGGGAGAGAGAGGTCGGGGAGAGAGAGGTCGGGGAGTGAGAGGTCAGGGAGAGAGAGAGGTCAGGGAGAGAGAGGTCAGGGATAGAGAGGTCGGGGAGGTAGAGGTCAGGGAGAGAGAGAGGTCAGGGAGAGAGAGGTCGGGGAGACAAAGGTCAGGGAGAGAGAGGTCTGGGAGAGAGAGGTCAGTGAGAGAGAGGTCGGGGAGAGAGAGGTCGGGGAGAGAGAGCTCAGGGAGAGAGAGGTCGGGGAGGGAGAGGTCAGGGAGAGAGAGGTCAGGGAGAGAGGTCAGGGAGAGAGAGGTCAGGGAGAGACAGGTCCGGGAATGAGAGGTCAGTGAGAGAGAGGTCAGGGAGAGAGAGGTCGGGGAGAGAGAGGTCAGGGAGAGAGAGGTCGGGGAGAGAGAGGTCAGGGAGAGAGAAGTCAGGGAGAGAGAGGTCGTGGAGAGAGAGGTCGGGGAGTGAGAGGTCAGGGAGAGAGAGAGGTCAGGGAGAGAGAGGTCGGGGGAGAGAGAGGTCGGGGAGAGAGAGGTCAGGGAGAGGGAGGTCAGGGAGAGAGAGGTCGGGGAGAGAGGTCAGGGAGAGAGAGAGGTCAGGGAGAGAGAGGTCGGGGAGAGAGAGGTCTGGGAGAGAGAGGTCAGGGAGAGAGAGGTCCGGGAGAGAGAGGTCAGTGAGAGAGAGGTCGGGGAGAGAGAGGTCAGGGAGAGAGAGGTCGGGGAGAGAGAGTTCGGGGAGTGAGAGGACAGGGAGAGAGAGGTCAGGGAGAGAGAGGTCGGGGAGAGAGAGGTTAGGGAGAGAGCGGTCGGGGAGAGAGAGAGAGGTCAGGGAGTGAAAGGTCAGGGAGAGAGAGGTCGGGGAGAGAGAGGTCAGGGAGAGAGAGGTCAGGGAGAGAGGTCAGGGAGAGAGAGGTCGGGGAGAGAGAGGTCAGGGAGAGAGAGGTCAGGGAGAGAGAGTTTGGGGAGAGAGAGGTCAGTGAGAGAGAGGTCAGGGAGAGAGAGGTCAGGGAGAGAGAGGTCAGTGAGAGAGAGGTCGGGGAGAGAGGTCATGGAGAGAGAGAGGTCGGGGAGAGAGAGGTCAGGGAGAGAGAGGTCAGGGAGTTAGAGGTCAGGGAGAGAGAGGTCCGGGAGAGAGAGGTCAGGTAGAGTGAGGTAAGGGAGAGAGAGGCCAGGGAGAGAGAGGTGAGGGAGAGAGAGGTAATGGAGGGAGGAGGTCAGGGAGAGAGAGGTCGGGGAGAGAGAGAGGTCAGGGAGAGAGAGGTCGGAGAGAGAGAGGTCAAGGAGAGAGAGGTCAGGGAGAGAGAAATCAGTGAGAGAAGGTCGGGGAGAGAGAGGTCGGGGAGAGAGAGGTCAGTGAGAGAGAGGTCGGGGAGAGAGAGGTCAGTGAGAGAGAGGTCGGGGAGAGAGAGAGGTCGGGGAGAGGGAGGTCGGGGAGAGAGAGGTTAGGGAGAGAGCGGTCGGGGAGAGAGAGAGAGGTCAGGGAGTGAAAGGTCAGGGAGAGAGAGGTCGGGGAGAGAGAGGTCAGGGAGAGAGAGGTCAGGGAGAGAGGTCAGGGAGAGAGAGGTCGGGGAGAGAGAGGTCAGGGAGAGAGAGGTCAGGGAGAGAGAGTTTGGGGAGAGAGAGGTCAGTGAGAGAGAGGTCAGGGAGAGAGAGGTCAGGGAGAGAGAGGTCAGTGAGAGAGAGGTCGGGGAGAGAGGTCATGGAGAGAGAGAGGTCGGGGAGAGAGAGGTCAGGGAGAGAGAGGTCAGGGAGTTAGAGGTCAGGGAGAGAGAGGTCCGGGAGAGAGAGGTCAGGTAGAGTGAGGTAAGGGAGAGAGAGGCCAGGGAGAGAGAGGTCAGGGAGAGAGAGGTAATGGAGGGAGAGGTCGGGGAGAGAGAGGTCGGGGAGGAGAGAGAGGTCAGGGAGAGAGAGGTCGGAGAGAGAGAGGTTAAGGAGAGAGAGGTCAGGGAGAGAGGAAATCAGTGAGAGAAGGTCGGGGAGAGAGAGGTCGGGGAGAGAGAGGTCAGTGAGAGAGAGGTCGGGGAGAGAGAGGTCAGTGAGAGAGAGGTCGGGGAGAGAGAGAGGTCGGGGAGAGAGAGGTCGGGGAGAGAGAGGGTCAGTGAGAGAGAGGTCGGGGAGAGAGAGGTCAGTGAGAGAGAGGTCGGGGAGAGAGAGAGGTCGGGGAGAGAGAGGTCAGGGAGAGAGAGGTCGGGGAGAGAGAGGTCGGGGAGAGAGATGTCGGGGAGAGAGAGGTCAGGGAGAGAGAGAGGTCGGGGAGAGAGAGGTCAGGGAGAGAGAGGTCGGGGAGAGAGAGGTCAGGGAGAGAGAGGTCAGGGAGAGAGAGATCGGGGAGAGAGAGATCAGGGAGAGAGATGTCAGGGAGAGAGAGGTCAGGGAGAGAGAGATCGGGGAGAGAGAGGTCGGGGAGAGAGAGGTCAGGGAGCGAGAGGTCGGGGAGAGAGAGGTCGGGGAGAGAGAGGTCGGGGAGTGAGAGGTCAGGGAGAGAGAGAGGTCAGGGAGAGAGAGGTCAGGGATAGAGAGGTCGGGGAGATAGAGGTCAGGGAGAGAGAGAGGTCAGGGAGAGAGAGGTCGGGGAGACAAAGGTCAGGGAGAGAGAGGTCTGGGAGAGAGAGGTCAGTGAGAGAGAGGTCGGGGAGAGAGAGGTCGGGGAGAGAGAGCTCAGGGAGAGAGAGGTCGGGGAGGGAGAGGTCAGGGAGAGAGAGGTCAGGGAGAGAGGTCAGGGAGAGAGAGGTCAGGGAGAGACAGGTCCGGGAGAGAGAGGTCAGTGAGAGAGAGGTCAGGGAGAGAGAGGTCGGGGAGAGAGAGGTCAGGGAGAGAGAGGTCGGGGAGAGAGAGGTCAGGGAGAGAGAGGTCAGGGAGAGAGAGGTCGTGGAGAGAGAGGTCGGGGAGTGAGAGGTCAGGGAGAGAGAGAGGTCAGGGAGAGAGAGGTCGGGGAGGAGAGAGGTCGGGGAGAGAGAGGTCAGGGAGAGGGAGGTCAGGGAGAGAGAGGTCGGGGAGAGAGGTCAGGGAGAGAGAGAGGTCAGGGAGAGAGAGGTCGGGGAGAGAGAGGTCTGGGAGAGAGAGGTCAGGGAGAGAGAGGTCCGGGAGAGAGAGGTCAGTGAGAGAGAGGTCGGGGAGGAGAGAGGTCAGGGAGAGAGAGGTCGGGGAGAGAGAGTTCGGGGAGTGAGAGGACAGGGAGAGAGAGGTCAGGGAGAGAGAGGTCGGGGAGAGAGAGGTTAGGGAGAGAGCGGTCGGGGAGAGAGAGAGAGGTCAGGGAGTGAAAGGTCAGGGAGAGAGAGGTCGGGGAGAGAGAGGTCAGGGAGAGAGAGGTCAGGGAGAGAGGTCAGGGAGAGAGAGGTCGGGGAGAGAGAGGTCAGGGAGAGAGAGGTCAGGGAGAGAGAGTTTGGGGAGAGAGAGGTCAGTGAGAGAGAGGTCAGGGAGAGAGAGGTCAGGGAGAGAGAGGTCAGTGAGAGAGAGGTCGGGGAGAGAGGTCATGGAGAGAGAGAGGTCGGGGAGAGAGAGGTCAGGGAGAGAGAGGTCAGGGAGTTAGAGGTCAGGGAGAGAGAGGTCCGGGAGAGAGAGGTCAGGTAGAGTGAGGTAAGGGAGAGAGAGGCCAGGGAGAGAGAGGTGAGGGAGAGAGAGGTAATGGAGGGAGAGGTCGGGGAGAGAGAGGTCGGGGAGAGAGAGAGGTCAGGGAGAGAGAGGTCGGAGAGAGAGAGGTCAAGGAGAGAGAGGTCAGGGAGAGAGAAATCAGTGAGAGAAGGTCGGGGAGAGAGAGGTCGGGGAGAGAAAGGTCAGTGAGAGAGAGGTCGGGGAGAGAGAGGTCAGTGAGAGAGAGGTCGGGGAGAGAGAGAGGTCGGGGAGAGAGAGGTCGGGGAGAGAGAGGTCAGTGAGAGAGAGGTCGGGGAGAGAGAGGTCAGTGAGAGAGAGGTCGGGGAGAGAGAGAGGTCGGGGAGAGAGAGGTCAGGGAGAGAGAGGTCGGGGAGAGAGAGGTCGGGGAGAGAGATGTCGGGGGAGAGAGAGGTCAGGGAGAGAGAGAGGTCGGGGAGAGAGAGGTCAGGGAGAGAGAGGTCGGGGAGAGAGAGGTCGGGGAGAGAGAGGTCGGGGAGAGAGAGGTCAGGGAGAGAGAGGTCGGGGAGAGAGAGGTCAGGGAGAGAGAGGTCGGGGAGACAGAGGTCGCGGAGAGAGAGGTCAGGGAGAGAGAGGTCAGGGAGAGAGAGGTCGGGGAGAGAGATGTCGGGGAGAGACAGGTCAGTGAGAGAGAGGTCAGGGAGAGAGAGAGGTCAGTGAGAGAGAGGTCAGGGAGAGAGAGGTCAGGGAGAGAGTGAGGTCAGGGAGAGAGAGGGCAGGGAGAGAGAGGTCGGGGGAGAGAGACGTTGGGGAGAGAGGTCAGGGAGAGAGAGAGGTCAGGGAGAGAGAGGTCAGTGAGAGAGAGGTCGGGGAGAGAGAGGTCAGGGAGAGAGAGGTCGGGGAGAGAGAGGTCAGGGCGAGAGGTCAGGGAGAGAGAGAGGTCAGGGAGAGAGATGTCAGGGAGAGAGAGGTAAGGGAGGGAGAGGTCGGGGAGAGAGAGTTCGGGGAGAGAGAGGTCAGTGAGAGAGAGGTCAGGGAGAGAGAGAGGTCAGTGAGAGAGAGGTCAGGGAGAGAGAGGTCAGCGAGAGAGTGAGGTCAGGGAGAGAGAGGTCAGTGAGAGAGAGGTCAGGCAGAGAGATTGGTCAGGGAGAGAGAGGTCAGGGAGAGAGAGGTCAGTGAGAGAGAGGTCAGGGAGAGAGAGGTCAGGGAGAGAGAGAGAGGTCAGGGAACGAGAGGTCAGGGAGAGAGAGGTCGGGGAGAGAGAGGTCGGGGATAGAGAGGTCAGGGAGAGAGAGGGCAGGGAGAGAGAGGTCGGGGAGAGAGAGGTCAGGGAGAGAGAGGTCAGGGAGAGAGAGGTCAGGGAGAGAGAGGTCGGCGAGAGAGAGGTCAGGGAGAGAGAGGTCGGGGAGGAGAAAGGTCAGGGAGAGAGAGGTCGGGAGATAGAGGTCGGTGGGAGAGAGGCCTGGGAGAGAGAGAAGTCAGGGAGAGAGAGGTCAGGGAGAGAGATGTCAGGGAGAGAGAGGTCAGGGAGA
>JANJGN010002411.1:15000-40000 GCA_026770705.1 Isurus oxyrinchus
GTGAGTGTGTGTGTGTGTGTGTGAGTGTGTGTGTGTGTGTGTGAGTGTGTGTGAGTGTGTGTGTGTGTGTGTGTGTGTGAGTGTGAGTGTGTGTGTGTGTGTGTGTGTGAGTGTGTGTGTGTGTGTGTGAGTGTGAGTGTGTGTGTGTGTGTGTGTGTGTGTGAGTGTGTGTGTGTGTGTGTGTGTGTGTGTGTGAGTGTGTGTGTGTGAGTGTGAGTGTGTGAGTGTGTCTGTGTGTGTGTGTGTGTGTGAGTGTGTGTGTGTGTGTGTGTGTGTGTGTGTGAGTGTGTGTGTGTGTGAGTGTGTGTGTGTGTGTGTGTGTGTGTGTGTGTGTGTCTCTGTGACTGTTGCGCTCTCCCTCACAGCCCTGGTTGACGTGGGTGAGACCCACAGCCCCTGAGTGAATGAACATGGAAGTGAATGTGCAGTGAAGACAGCTCCCTCCGCACAGCCTCCCTGTCCCACTTGTTCTCCATTTGCTTTGAGACAATGCAGGACTCTGTGTGCTTTGTGTGCTGCCTCTGTCATTGTCCCTTATCTCCGTTGGCCAGGCAGTGTGTGTGTGTGTGTGTGTGTGTGTGTGTGTGTGTACCAGCGTCTCAGTTTACAGCTTCTATTTATCACCCCACCTGTCCCCCGCTCTACCTCACCTGTCCTCCCAGCGGCTGCACGTCTCTCCAGTCTGCTGTGGATCTAACCTCGCAGGGAGTCAGCGTCTAGCATTCGGAACCTTCCGGGCTTTCTCCCAGGACTGTGGCTCCGCGTCGGCAATGCGCTCCCGGAGACTGGCATCCTCCGGACCCTCGGGACCGCAGCCCCCGAGCGGGCAGGGGTATCAGGGAGAGTGGAACGTGTGGGAGGTGGGGAACGCCTAGGCTGAACTCTGGATCAGGAGAACAAGATAGGGAAGAGAGAGAGAGAGAGGTCGGGGAGAGAGAGAGGTCGGGGAGAGAGAGGTCGGGGAGAGAGAGGTCGGGGAGAGAGAGGTCATGGAGAGAGAGGTCAGGGAGAGAGACAGGTCGGGGAGAGAGAGGTCGGGGAGAGAGAGGTCGGGAAGAGAGAGGTCGGGGAGAGAGAGGCCAGGGAGATAGAGAGGTCAGGTAGAGAGAGGTCGGGGAGAGAGAGGTCAGCGAGAGAGAGGTCAGAGAGAGAGGTCAGGGAGAGAGAGAGGTCGGGGAGAGAGAGAGGTCGGGGAGAGAGAGTTCGGGGAGAGAGAGGTCAGGGAGAGAGTGGTCGGGGAGAGAGAGGTCAGGGAGAGAGATGTCAGTGAGAGAGAGGTCAGGGAGAGAGAGAGGTCATGGAGGGAGAGGTCAGGGAGAGAGAGGTCAGGGAGAGAGAGGTCGGGGAGAGAGAGGTCAGGGAGAGAGAGGTCAGGGAGAGAGAGGTCGGGGGGAGAGAGAGGTCAGGGAGAGAGAGATCAGGGAGAGAGAGATCAGGGAGAGAGAGGTCAGGGAGAGAGAGGTCGGGGAGAGAGAGATCAGGGAGAGAGAGGTCAGGGAGAGAGAGGTCGGGGAGAGAGAGGTCGGGGAGAGAGAGGTCGGGGAGAGAGAGATCAGGGAGAGAGAGGTCAGGGAGAGAGAGGTCAGGGAGAGAGAGGTCAGGGAGAGAGAGAGGTCGGGGAGAGAGAAGTCGGGGAGAGAGAGAGGTCAGGGAGAGTGAGGTCAGGGAGAGAGAGGTCGGGGAGAGAGAGGTCAGGGAGAGAGAGGTCGGTGAGAGAGAGGTCAGGGAGAGTGAGGTCAGGGAGAGAGAGGTCGGGGAGAGAGAGGTCAGGGAGAGAGAGGTCGGTGAGAGAGAGGTCAGGGAGAGTGAGGTCAGGGAGAGAGAGGTCGGGGAGAGAGAGATCAGGGAGAGAGAGGTCAGGGAGAGAGAGGTCAGGGAGAGAGAGGTCAGGGAGAGAGAGAGGTCGGGGAGAGAGAAGTCGGGGAGAGAGAGAGGTCAGGGAGAGAGAGGTCGGGGAGAGAGAGGTCAGGGAGAGTGAGGTCAGGGAGAGAGAGGTCGGGGAGAGAGAGGTCGGGGGGAGAGAGAGGTCAGGGAGAGAGAGGTCATGGAGAGAGACGTCAGGGAGAGAGAGGTCAGGGAGAGAAAGGTCAGGGAGAGAGAGGTCGGGGAGAGAGAGTGGTCAGGGAGAGAGAGGTCAGGGAGAGAGAGGTCAGTGAGAGAGAGGTCAGGGAGTGAGAGGTCAGGGAGAGAGAGAGGTCAGGGAGAGAGAGGTCGGGGAGAGAGAGGTCGGGGAGAGAGAGGTCGGGGATAGAGAGGTCAGGGAGAGAGATGGCAGGGAGAGAGAGGTCAGGGAGAGAGAGGTCAGGGAGAGAGAGGTCAGGGAGAGAGAGGTCAGGGAGAGAGGTCAGGGAGAGAGAGGTCAGCAAGAGAGAGGTCAGGGAGAGAGAGGTCCGGGAGAGAGAGGTCAGTGAGAGAGAGGTCAGGGAGAGAGAGGTCAGGGAGAGAGAGGTCAGGGAGAGAGAGGTCAGGGAGAGAGAGAGGTCAGGGAGAGAGAGAGGTCAGGGAGAGAGAAGTCCGGGAGAGAGAGGTCAGTGAGAGAGAGGTCGGGGAGAGAGAGGTCAGGGAGAGAGAGGTCGGGGAGAGAGAGGTCGGGGAGAGAGAGGTCGGGGAGAGAGAGGTCGGGGAGAGAGAGGTCGGGGAGAGAGAGGTCGGGGAGAGAGAGGTCGGGGAGAGAGAGGACAGGGAGAGAGTGGTCAGTGAGAGAGAGGTCAGGGAGACAGAGGTCAGGGAGAGAGAGGTCAGGGAGAGAGAGGTCAGGGAGAGAGAGGTCAGGGAGCAAGAGAGAGGTCGGGGAGAGAGAGGTCAGGGAGAGAGAGGTCAGGGAGAGAGAGGTCAGGGAGAGAGGTCAGGGAGAGAGAGAGGTCAGGGAGAGAGAGGTCAGGGAGAGAGAGGTCGGGGAGAGAGAGGTCAGGGAGAGAGAGGTCAGGCAGAGAGATGTCGGGGAGAGAGAGGACGGGGAGAGAGAGGTCAGGGAGAGAGAGGTCAGGGAGAGAGAGGTCAGGGAGAGAGAGGTCGGGGGGAGAGAGAGGTCGGGGAGAGAGAGGTCAGGGAGAGAGAGGTCGGGGAGAGAGAGGTCATGGAGAGAGAGGTCAGGGAGAGAGAGGTCAGGGAGAGAGAGAGGTCAGGGAGAGAGAGGTCGGGGGAGAGAGAGGTCAGGGAGAGAGAGGTCAGGGAGAGAGAGGTCGGGGAGAGAGAGGTCGGGGAGAGAGAGGTCAGGGAGAGAGAGGTCGGGGAGAGAGATGTCAGGGAGAGAGAGGTCAGACAGAGAGAGGTCGGGGAGAGAGAGGTCAGGGAGAGAGAGGCCGGGGAGAGAGAGGTCAGGGAGAGAGAGGTCAGGGAGAGAGAGGTCAGGGAGAGAGAGGTCGGGGAGAGAGAGGTCAGGGAGAGAGAGGTCGGGGAGAGAGAGATCAGGGAGAGAGAGGCTGGGAAGAGAGAAATCAGGGAGAGAGAGGCCAGGGAGAGAGAGATCAGGGAGAGAGAGGCAGGGGAGAGAGAGGTCGGGGTGAGAGACGTCAGGGAGAGACAGGTCGGGGAGAGAGATGTCAGGGAGAGAGAGGTCAGGGAGAGAGAGGTCAGTGAGAGAGAGGTCGGGGAGAGAGGTCAGGGAGAGAGAGAGGTCAGGGAGAGAGAGGTCGGGGAGAGAGAGGACAGGGAGAGAGAGGTCAGGGAGAGAGAGGTCAGGGAGAGAGAGGTCAGGGAGAGAGGTCAGGGAGAGAGAGGCCGGGGAGAGAGAGGCCGGGGAGAGAGAGGTCAGGGAGAGAGGTCAGGGAGAGAGAGAGGTCAGTGAGAGAGAGGTCGGGGAGAGAGAGGTCGGGGAGAGAGAGGTCGGGGAGAGAGAGGTCAGTGAGAGAGAGGTCGGGGAGAGAGTGGTCGGGGAGAGAGAGGTCGTGGAGAGAGAGGTCAGGGAGAGAGAGGTCGGGGAGAGAGAGGTCGGGGAGTGAGAGGACAGGGAGAGAGAGGTCAGGGAGAGAGAGGTCAGGGAGAGAGAGGTCGGGGAGAGAGAGGTCAGGGAGTGAGAGGACAGGGAGAGAGAGGTCAGGGAGAGAGAGGTCAGGGAGAGAGAGGTCGGGGAGAGAGAGGTCAGGGAGAGAGAGGTCGGGGAGAGAGAGGTCAGGGAGAGAGAGGCCGGGGAGAGAGAGGTCAGGGAGAGAGAGAGGTCAGTGAGAGAGAGGTCAGGGAGAGAGAGGTCGGGGAGAGAGAGGTCAGGGAGAGAGAGGTCGGGGAGAGAGAGGTCAGGGAGAGAGAGGCCGGGGAGAGAGAGGTCAGGGAGAGAGAGAGGTCAGTGAGAGAGAGGTCAGGGAGAGAGAGGTCGGGGAGAGAGAGGTCAGGGAGAGAGAGGTCGGGGAGAGAGAGGTCAGGGAGAGAGGTCACGGAGAGAGAGAGGTCAGGCAGAGAGAGGTCAGGGAGAGAGAGGTCGGGGAGAGAGAGGTCGGGGAGAGAGAGGTCGGGGAGAGAGAGGTCAGGGAGAGAGAGGTCAGGGAGAGAGAGGTCGGGGAGAGAGAGGGCAGGGAGAGAGAGGTCAGGGAGAGAGAGGTCGGGGAGAGAGAGGTCAGGAAGAGAGAGGTCAGGGAGAGAGAGGTCGGGGAGAGAGAGGGCAGGGAGAGAGAGGTCAGGGAGAGAGAGGTCAGGGAGAGAGAGGTCAGGAAGAGAGAGGTCGGGGAGAGAGAGGTCATGGAGAGAGAGGTCAGGGAGAGAGATGTCAGGGAGAGAGCTAAGGTGAGAATGAGAGATAGATTCAGAGAGCAACTGAGAGAATGAATGAGTGGGATAGAGTAACTAACAGACAGAGAGTGAGAGAGAGAAACAGTACAGAGACAGAGAGTGAGGGAGACAGAGATGGAGAGAGAGAAGTAGGGGAGAGAGATCAGCTGCAAAAGAGAGAGGGAAAGAGACTGATAGAGAGCGAGGGAGAGAGAAAGAGTCGTAGGGGAGAGAGAGAAGGTGAGAAAGAGAGACAGAGGCAAAGAGCAACTGATAGAATGAATAATTAGGATAGAGCAACAGACAGAGAGTGAGAGAGAGAGAAAGAGAAACAGAGAGAGAGAGATACAGATAGAGACAGAGAGTCAGACAGAGAGAGAGTCAGACAGAGAGAGAGAGATACAGAGAGAGAGAGATACAGAGAGAGGGAGATACAGAGAGAGAGAGATACAGAGAGGGAGATACAGAGAGAGAGATACAAAGCGAGATACAGAGAGAGGGAGATACAGAGAGAGAGAGATACAGAGAGAGAGAGATACAGAGAGAGGGAGATACAGAGAGAGGGAGATACAGAGAGAGGGAGATACAGAGAGAGGGAGATACAGAGAGAGGGAGATACAGAGAGAGGGAGATACAGAGAGAGGGAGATACAGAAACGGACAGAGTCAGACAGAGAGAGAGTGAAAGGTAGCGTTGGATGAAGGGAAAGATGCTAGGATCAAGTAACAGAGACAGTGAGGGAGAAAGAAACAGTCAGAGAGAGAGAGAGGGACAGAGAAAGAGATAGAGGAAGAGACAGACCCGACACCCCTCCCTATCTCAGTAACCTCCTCTAGCTCCTACACCCCTCCCTATCTCTGTAACCTCCTCCAGCCCCTACAACACTCCCTATCTCTGTAACCTCCTCCAGCACCTACACCCCTCCCTATCTCTGTAACCTCCTCCAGCCCCTAGACCCCTTCCTATCTCTGTAACCTCCTCCAGCCCCTACAACCCTCCCTATCTCAGTAACCTCCTCCCGCCCCTACAACCCTCCCTATCTCTGTAACCTCCTCCAGCACCTACAACCCTCCCTATCTCTGTAACCTCCTCCAGCCCCTAGACCCCTTCCTATCTCTGTAACCTCCTCCGACCCCAAACCCCTCCCTATCTCTGTAACCTCCTCCAGCCCCTACAACCCTCCCTATCTCTGTAACCTCCTCCAGCCCCTACACCCCTCCCTATCTCTGTAACCTCCTCCAGCCACTACACCCCTCCCTATCTTTGTAACCTCCTCCAGCCCCTACAACCCTCCCTATCTCTGTAACCTCCTCCAGACCCTCCACCCCTCCCTATCTCTGTAACCTCCTCCAGCCCCACTACAACCCTCCCTATCTCTGTAACCTCCTCCAGCCCCACTACAACCCTCCCTATCTCTGTAACCTCCTCCCGCTCCTACACCCCTCCCTATCTCTGTAACCTCCTCCCGCTCCTATAACCCTCCCTATCTCTGTAACCTCCTCCATCCCCTACAACCCTTCCTATCTCTGTAACCTCCTCCAGCCCCACTACAACCCTCCCTATCTCTGTAACCTCCTCCCGCTCCTACACCCCTCCCTATCTCTGTAAACACCTCCAGCCCCTACAACCCGCCTTATCTCTGTAACCTCCTCCAGCCCCACTACAACCCTCCCCATCTCTGTAACCTCCTCCCGCTCCTTCACCCCTCCCTATCTCTGTAACCTCCTCCCGCTCCTACAACCCTCCCTATCTCTGTAACCTACTCCAGCCCCACTATAACCCTCCCTATACATGTAACCTCCTCCAGCCCCTACACCCCTCTCTATCTCTGTAACCTCCTCCAGGCCCTAACAATGCTCCATATCTCTGTAACCTTCTCCAGCCCCGACAACCCTCCCTATCTCTGTAACCTCCTCCAGACCCTACACCTCTCCCTATCTCTGCAACCTCCTCCAGACCCTTCAACCCTCCCTGTCTCTGTGACCTCCTCCAGCACCTACATCCCTCCCTATCTCTGTAACCTCCTCCAGCCCATACACCCCTCCCTATCTCTGTAACCTCCTCCAGCCTCTACAACCCTCCCTATCTCTGTAACCTCCTCCAGCCCCTACACCCCTCCCTATCTCTGTAACCTCCTCTAGTCCCTACAACCCTCCCTATCTTTGTAACCTCCTCCAGCCCCTACACCCATCCCTATCCCTGTAACCTCTTCCAGCCCCTACAACCCTCCCTATCTCGGTAACCTCCTCCAGCCCCTACAACCCTCCCTATCTCTGTAACCTCCTCCAGCCCCTACACCACTCCCTATCTCTGTAACCTCCTCCATCCCCTACACCCCTTCCTATCTCTGTAACCTTCTCCAGCCCCTACAACCCTCCCTATCTCTGTAACCTCCTCCAGCCCCTAGACCCCTTCCTATCTCTGTAACATCCTCCAGCCCCTACAACCCTCCCTATCTCAGTAACCTCCTCCCGCCCCTACAACCCTCCCTATCTCTGTAACCTCCTCCAGCACCTACACCCCTCCCTATCTCTGTAATCTCCTCCAGCCCCTAGACCCCTTCCTATCTCTGTAACCTCCTCCAGCCCCTACACCCCTCCCTATCTCTGTAACCTCCTCCAGCCACTACACCCCTCCCTATCTTTGTAACCTCCTCCAGCCCCAATACAACCCTCCCTATCTCTGTAACCTCCTCCAGCCCCTCCACCCCTCCCTATCTCTGTAACCTCCTCCAGCCCCACTACAACCCTCCCTATCTCTGTAACCTCCTCCAGCCCCACTACAACCCTCCCTATCTCTGTAACCTCCTCCCGCTCCTACACCCCTCCCTATCTCTGTAAACACCTCCAGCCCCTACAACCCTCCCTATCTCTGTAACCTCCTCCAGCCCCTACAACCCTCCCTATCTCTGTAACCTCCTCCAGCCCCTACACCCCTCCCTATCTCTGTAACCTCCTCCAGCCCCTGCACCCTTCCCTATCTCTGTAACCTCCTCCAGCCCCTACACCCCTCCCTATCTCTGTAACCTCCTCCAGCCCCTACAACCCTCCCTATCTCTGTAAGCTCCTCCAACCCCTACACCCCTCACTATCTCTGTAACCTCCTCCAGCCCCTACACACCTCCCTATCTCTGTAACCTCCTCCAGCCCCTACACCCCTCCCTATCTCTGTAACCTCCTCCAGCCCCTACACACCTCCCTATCTCTGTAACCTCCTCCAGCCCCTACACCCCTCCCTATCTCTGTAACCTCCTCCAGCCCCTACACCCCTCCCTATCTCTGTAACCTCCTCCAGCCCCTACACCCCTCCCTATCTCTGTAACCTCCTACAATCCCCTGAGATATCTGCGCTCCCCCACTATTCTGGCTTCTTGACCATCCCCCGATTCTCATCGCTCCACCATTGGTGGCCGGGCCTTCAGCTGCCTGGGGCCTAGTCTCTGGAATTCCCTCCCTAAATCTCTCCCCAGTCTCGCAATCACTCCGCCTCACTCCCTCCCTCTCTGTCTCTTCATTTCTCTCTCTCTTTCCCCCTCTCTTTCTCTTTCTCTCTCTCTCTCTTTCTCTATCCATTTTTCTCTCTGTCTCTCTATCTGTCTCTCTCACTCTCCTTCCCAGTGTCTCTCTCTCTTTCTCTCTCCATCTCTCTCTCTCTCTCTTTCTCTTTCTGTCTCTCCCTCTCTCTCTTTCGGTGTCTCTCTTTCTATCTCTCTATCTCATTATCTATCTCATTATCTATCTCTTTGTCTCTCTCTGTCTCTCCCTCTCTCTCTCTCTCTTTCTGTGTGTGTCTCTCTCTCTATCTCACACTCCCACTCTCTGTCTCTCTCTCTGTTTCTCTGTGCCTCTAGCTCTCTGTCTCTCTCCCTCTATCTATCTCTCTCACTCTCTATCTCTCTCTCCCTCTCTCTGTCTCTCTCCTCCTGATATTTGTAATGGTAATGTTGCTTTGCTGCCCAAATATCTCCACACGTGTCTCAGTGTGAAATCCTGTTTGAGAGTCACCGCTTGGAAATGAACTAGGGGAGGGGGGATGTGGGGGTGCTACACGGTCTTAAAGGCCCTGTACTAAATCAGGCTGTCTTTGTTATAAAAACAGAAAAAACTGCGGATGCTGCAAATCCAAAACACAAACAGAATGAGCTGGAAAAACTCAGCAGGTCTGGCAGCATCGGCGGAGAAGAAAAGAGTTGACGTCTCGAGTCCTCATGACCCTTCGACAGAACTTGAGTTCGAGTCCAAGAAAGAGTTGAAATATAAGCTGGTTTAAGGTGTGTGTGTGTGGGGGGCGGAGAGATAGAGAGAGAGAGAGAGGTGGTTGTGTGGACAAACAAGCAGTGATAGAAGCAGATCATCAAAAGATGTCAGCGACAATGGTACAAAAGAACACATAGGTGTTAAAGTTAAAGTTGGTGATATTATCTAAACGAATGTGCTAATTAAGAATGGATGGTAGGGCACTCAAGGTACAGCTCTAGTGGGGGTGTTTTTTTTAAATTTTTTTTTAAATTCCTTGACCTCTCTGTCTCAATCTCTGGTGATAGACTGTCCACCAATATCCATTACAAACCCACCGACTCCCACAGCTACCTCGACTACAGCTCCTCACACCCCGCTTCATGTAAGGACTCCATCCCATTCTCTCAATTCCTTCGCCTCCGTCGCATCTGTTCCGATGATGCTACCTTCAAAAATGGTTCCTCTGACATGTCCTCCTTCTTCCTTAACCGAGGTTTTCCACCCACGGTGGTTGACAGGGCCCTCAACCGTGTCTGGCCCATCTCCTGCGCATCCGCCCTCACGCCTTCTCCTCCCTCCCAGAAACATGATAGGGTCCCCCTTGTCCTCACTTATCACCCCACCAGCCTCCGCATTCAAAGGATCATCCTCCGCCATTTCCGCCAACTCCAGCATGATGCCACCACCAAACACATCTTCCCTTCACCCCCCCTATCGGCATTCCATAGGGATCGCTCCCTCCGGGACACCCTGGTCCACTCCTCCATCATCCCCTACTCCTCAACCCCCTCCTATGGCACCACCCCATGCCCACGCAAAAGATGTAACACCTGCCCCTTCACTTCCTCTCTCCTCACCGTCCAAGGGCCCAAACACTCCTTCCAAGTGAAGCAGCATTTCACTTGCATTTCCCCCAACTTAGTCTACTGCATTCGTTGCTCCCAATGTGGTCTCCTCTACATTGGAGAGACCAAACGTAAACTGGGCGACCGCTTTGCAGAACACCTGCGGTCTGTCCGCAAGAATGACCCAAACCTCCCTGTCGCTTGCCATTTTAACACTCCACCCTGCTCTCTTGTCCACATGTCTGTCCTTGGCTTGCTGCATTGTTCCAGTGAAACCCAACGCAAACTGGAGGAACAGCACCTCATCTTCCGACTAGGCACCTTACAGCCTTCCGGACTGAATATTGAATTCAACAACTTTAGGTCGTGAGCTCCCTCCCCCATCCCCACCCCATTTCTGTTTCCCCCTTTTTCCTTTTTTTTTCCAATAAATTATATAGATTTTTCTTTTCCCACCTATTTCCATTATTTTTAAATATTTTAAAATCTTTTATGCTCTCACCACCCCCACTAGAGCTGTACCTTGAGTGCCCTACCATCCATTCTTAATTAGCACATTCGTTTAGATAATATCACCAACTTTAACTTTAACACCTATGTGTTCTTTTGTACCATTGTCGCTGACATCTTTTGATGATCTGCTTCTATCACTGCTTGTTTGTCTACACAAGCACCTCTCTCTCTCTCTATCTCTCCGCCCCCCACACACACACCTTAAACCAGCTTATATTTCAACTCTTTCTTGGACTCGAACTCAAGTTCTGTCGAAGGGTCATGAGGACTCGAAACGTCAACTCTTTTCTTCTCCGCCGATGCTGCCAGACCTGCTGAGTTTTTCCAGCTCATTCTGTCCTTGTTATAATCCTGAGCCGATAACTCTGTTAGACTGCCTGATGGGTAGGGGCTGGCCTATTGTTTATTCACAGCACATCCTGCTCCGCTGTCAGCCTCCAGCGCTGTTTGTTTGACAGGACGTTCACAACTGAGGTCAGGTTTCTCCCTGAGGGATAGTAATGACACCGGCACAGAGCACAGAGAGAGGCCATTCAGCCCACCCTGCGTCTACTGGCTCTCAGTTGAGAATTCACTGATACACCTACTCCCCCCAACCTTCTCCCCCTTTCCCCATAACAATCCCATTCCCTCTCAAACCCCTCGATTGTCCCTCCCTCCCCCACACTCTCAGGCAGCGCGTTCCAGATCCTAACCCCTCGATTGACCCTCCCTCCCCCACACTCTCAGGCAGCGCCTTCCAGATTCTAACCCCTCGATTGACCCTCCCTCCCCCACACTCTCAGGCAGCGTGTTCCAGACCCTAACCCCTCGATTGACCCTCCCTCCCCCACACTCTCAGGCAGCGCGTTCCAGACCCTAACCCCTCGATTGACCCTCCCCTCCCCCACACTCTCAGGCAGCGCCTTCCAGACCCTAACCCCTCGATTGACCCTCCCTCCCCCACACTCTCAGGCAGCGCGTTCCAGACCCTAACCCCTCGATTGACCCTCCCTCCCCCACACTCTCAGACAGCACGTTCCAGACCCTAACCCCTCGATTGACCCTCCCTCCCCCACACTCTCAGGCAGCGCGTTCCAGACCCTAACCCCTCGATTGACCCTCCCTCCCCCACACTCTCAGGCAGCGCGTTCCAGACCCTAACCCCTCGATTGACCCTCCCTCCCCCACACTCTCAGGCAGCGCGTTCCAGACCCTAACCCCTCGATTGACCCTCCCTCCCCCACACTCTCAGGCAGCGCGTTCCAGACCCTAACCCCTCGATTGACCCTCCCTCCCCCACACTCTCAGGCAGCACGTTCCAGATCCAAACCCCTCGATTGACCCTCCCTCCCCCACACTCTCTGGCAGCGCGTTCCAGACCCTAACCCCTCGATTGACCCTCCCTCCCCCACACTCTCTGGCAGCGCGTTCCAGATCCAAACCCCTCGATTGACCCTCCCTCCCCCACACTCTCAGGCAGCGCGTTCCAGACCCTAACCCCTCGATTGACCCTCCCTCCCTCACACTCTCAGGCAGCGCGTTCCAGACCCTAACCCCTCGATTGACCCTCCCTCCCCCACACTCTCAGGCAACGCGTTCCAGACCCTAACCCCTCGATTGACCCTCCCTCCCCCACACTCTCAGGCAGCGCGTTCCAGACCCTAACCCCTCGATTGACCCTCCCTCCCCCACACTCTCAGGCAGCGCGTTCCAGACCCTAACCCCTCGATTGACCCTCCCTCCCCCACACTCTCAGGCAGCGCGTTCCAGACCCTAACCCCTCGATTGACCCTCCGTCCCCCACACTCTCAGGCAGCGCGTTCCAGACCCTAACCCCTCGATTGACCCTCCCTCCCCCACACTCTCAGGCAGCACGTTCCAGACCCTAACCCCTCGATTGACCCTCCCTCCCCCACACTCTCAGGCAGCGCGTTCCAGACCCTAACCCCTCGATTGACCCTCCCTCCCCCACACTCTCAGGCAGCGCCTTCCAGATCCTAACCCCTCGATTGACACTCCCTCCCCCACACTCTCAGGCAGCGCGTTCCAGATCCAAACCCCTCGATTGACCCTCCCTCCCCCACACTCTCAGGCAGCGCGTTCCAGATCCTAACCCCTCGATTGACCCTCCCTCCCCCCACACTCTCAGGCAACGCGTTCCAGATCCTAACCCCTCGATTGACCCTCCCTCCCCCACACTCTCAGGCAGCGCGTTCCAGATCCTAACCCCTCGATTGACCCTCCCTCCCCCACACTCTCAGGCAGCGCGTTCCAGACCCTAACCCCTCGATTGACCCTCCCTCCCCCACACTCTCAGGCAGCGCGTTCCAGACCCTAACCCCTCGATTGACCCTCCCTCCCCCACACTCTCAGACAGCGCGTTCCAGATCCTAACCCCTCGCTGCGTGAGACAGTCTCTCCTCGTGTCTCCGTCACTCCTTTTACCCATCGCCTTCAATCCGTGTCCCTCTGCTTCTCCATCCTTCCCCCAATGGGAACAGTTTCTCCCGATCCACTCTGTCCCACACCCCTCGTGATTTTGAACACCTCCAACAAATCTCCTCTCGACCTTCTCTTCTCCGAGGAGAACAGAACCAACTTCTCCCATCGATCCACGTCACTGAAGTTCCTCGTCCCTGGAGCCGTTCCCGTGAATCTTTCCCTCTCTCTCTCTCTCTCTCTCTCTCTCCAATTCCTTCACATCCTTCCTAAAGTGCGGAGCCCAGAACTGGACACAATACTCCAGCTGAGACTGAACTAGTGTCTTATACAAGTTCAACCTCCCCTCCGTGCTCTTGTACCCTACGCCTTTATTAATAAAGCCCAGGGTACTGTCTGCTTCGTTAAATGTTCTCTCAACCTGTCCTGTCGTTTCAATGTTCCTCTCTCTTTGCAGCTTCTGACGGTCGCCATGGCAATCAGTTTCCTGCTTTACCTGGCTCTCTACTACAAGGCATTTCATGTGCACCTCACACGTGCCTACGCACATCTTGGATACGCGACAGCACAGCACAACATTGGACAAAGGTACCTGCAAGGTTAGTGTCACGTATTAGACTGTCTCCTCAGGGGGAGAGAGAGGGGACTGAGAGACACCAGACAGTGTACAGATATCTCCCTGAGAGAGAGGTGGACTGAGAGACACCAGTCAGTGCACAGATATCTCCCTGAGAGAGAGGGGACTGAGAGACACCAGTCAGTGTACAGATATCTCCCTGAGAGAGAGGGACGGAGAGACACCAGTCAGTGTACAGATATCTCCCTGAGAGAGAGGTGGACTGAGAGACACCAGTCAGTGTACTGATATCTCCCTGAGAGAGAGGGGACTGAGAGACACCAGTCAGTGTACAGATATCTCCCTGAGAGAGAGAGACTGAGAGACACCAGTCAGTGTGCAGATATCTCCCTGAGAGAGAGGGACTGAGAGACACCAGTCAGTGTACAGATATCTCCCTGAGAGAGAGGTGGACTGAGAGACACCAGTCAGTGTACAGATATCTCCCTGAGAGAGAGGGGACTGAGAGACACCAGTCAGTGTTCAGATATCTCCCTGAGAGAGAGAGGGACTGAGAGACACCAGTCAGTGTTCAGATATCTCCCTGAGAGAGAGAGGGGACTGAGAGACACCAGTCAGTGTACAGATATCTCCCTGAGAGAGAGAGGGACTGAGAGACACCAGTCAGTGTACAGATATCTCCCTGAGAGAGAGGGACTGAGAGACACCAGTCAGTGTACAGATATCTCCCTGAGAGAGAGAGGGGACTGAGAGACACCAGTCAGTGTACAGATATCTCCCTGAGAGAGAGGGACTGAGAGACACCAGTCAGTGTACAGATATCTCCCTGAGAGAGAGGGACCGAGAGACACCAGTCAGTGTACAGATATCTCCCTGAGAGAGAGGGGACTGAGAGACACCAGTCAGTGTACAGATATCTCCCTGAGAGAGAGAGGGGACTGAGAGACACCAGTCAGTGTACAGATATCTCCCTGAGAGAGAGGGGACTGCGAGACACCAGTCAGTGTACAGATATCTCCCTGAGAGAGAGAGGGACTGAGAGACACCAGTCAGTGTACAGATATCTCCCTGAGAGAGAGGGGACTGAGAGACACCAGTCAGTGTACAGATATCTTCCTGAGAGAGAGGGGACTGAGAGACACCAGTCAGTGTACAGATATCTCCCTGAGAGAGAGGGACTTAGAGACACCAGTCAGTGTACAGATATCTCCCTGAGAGTGAGGGTACTGAGAGACACCAGTCAGTGTACAGGTATCTCCCTGAGAGAGAGGGGACTGAGAGACACCAGTCAGTGTACAGATATCTTCCTTAGAGAGAGGGACTGAGAGACACCAGTCATTGTACAGATATCTCCCTGAGAGAGAGGGACTGAGAGACACCAGTCAGTGCACAGATATCTCCCTGAGAGAGAGGGGACTGAGAGACACCAGTCAGTGTACAGATATCTCCCTGAGAGAGAGAGGGACTGAGAGACACCAGTCAGTGTACAGATATCTCCCTGAGAGAGAGAGGGGACTGAGAGACACCAGTCAGTGTACAGATATCTCCCTGAGAGAGGGGGGACTGAGATTCACCAGTCAGTGTACAGATATCTCCCTGAGAGAGAGGGGACTGAGAGACACCAGTCAGTGTACAGATATCTCCCTGAGAGAGAGAGGGGACTGAGCGACACCAGTCAGTGTACAGATATCTCCCAGAGAGAGAGGGGACTGAGAGACACCAGTCAGTGTACAGATATCTCCCTGAGAGAGAGAGTGACTGCGAGACACCAGTCAGTGTACAGATATCTCCCTGTGAGAGAGAGGGGACTGAGAGACACCAGTCAGTGTACAGATATCTCCCTGAGAGAGAGGGGACTGAGAGATACCAGACAGTGTACAGATATCTCCCTGAGAGAGAGAGGGACTGAGAGACACCAGTCAGTGTACAGATATCTCCCTGAGAGAGAGGGACTGAGAGACACCAGTCAGTGTACAGATATCTCCCTGAGAGAGAGGGGACTGAGAGACACCAGTCAGTGTACAGATATCTCCCTGAGAGAGAGAGGGGACTGAGACACACCAGTCAGTGTACAGATATCTCCCTGAGAGAGAGAGGGGACTGAGAGACACCAGTCAGTGTACAGATATCTCCCTGAGAGAGAGAGGGACTGAGAGACACCAGTCAGTGTACTGATATCTACCTGAGAGAGAGGGACTGAGAGACACCAGTCAGTGTACTGATATCTCCCTGAGAGAGAGGGACTGAGAGACACCAGTCAGTGTACAGATATCTCTCTGAGAGAGAGAGGGGACTGAGAGTCACCAGTCAGTATACAGATATCTCCCTGAGAGAGAGGGACTGAGAGACACCAGTCAGTGTACAGATATCTCCCTGTGAGAGAGGGACTGAGAGACACCAGTCAGTGTACAGTTATCTCACTGAGAGAGAGGGACTGAGAGACACCAGTCAGTGCACAGATATCTCCCTGAGAGAGAGGGACTGAGAGACACCAGTCAGTGTACAGATATCTCCCTGAGAGAGAGAGAGGGGAATGAGAGACACCAGTCAGTGTACAGATATCTCCCTGAGAGAGAGAGAGACTGAGAGACACCAGTCAGTGTACAGATATCTCCCTGAGAGAGAGGGGACTGAGAGACACCAGTCAGTGTACAGATATCTCCCTGAGAGAGAGAGGGACTGAGAGACACCAGTCAGTGGACTGATATCTACCTGAGAGAGAGGGACTGAGAGACACCAGTCAGTGTACAGATATCTCCCTGAGAGAATGGGGACTGAGAGACACCAGTCAGTGTACAGATATCTCCCTGAGAGAGAGAGGGGACTGAGACACACCAGTCAGTGTACAGATATCTCCCTGAGAGAGAGGGACTGAGAGACACCAGTCAGTGTACAGATATCTCCCTGTGAGAGAGGGACTGAGAGACACCAGTCAGTGTACAGATATCTCCCTGAGAGAGAGGGACTGAGAGACACCAGTCAGTTTACAGATATCTCCCTGAGAGAGAGAGAGGGGAATGAGAGACACCAGTCAGTGTACAGATATCTCCCTGAGAGAGAGAGAGACTGAGAGACACCAGTCAGTGTACAGATATCTCCCTGAGAGAGAGGGGACTGAGAGACACCAGTCAGTGTACAGATATCTCCCTGAGAGAGAGAGGGACTGAGAGACACCAGTCAGTGTACAGATATCTCCCTGAGAGAGAGAGGGGACTGAGAGACACCAGTCAGTGTACAGATATCTCCCTGAGAGAGGGGGATTGAGAGACACCAGTCAGTGTACTGATATCTCCCTGAGAGAGAGAGGGGACTGAGAGACACCAGTCAGTGTACAGATATCTCCCTGAGAGAGAGGGACTGAGAGACACCAGTCAGTGTGCAGTTATCTCCCTGAGAGAGGGGGGACTGAGAGACACCAGTCAGTGTACAGATATCTCCCTGAGAGAGAGGGACTGAGAGACACCAGTCAGTGCACAGATATTTCCCTGAGAGAGAGGGGACTGAGATACACCAGTCAGTGTACAGATATCTCCCTGAGAGAGAGGGGACTGAGAGACACCAGTCAGTGTACAGATATCTCCCTGAGAGAGAGGGGATTGAGAAACACCAGTCAGTGTACAGATATCTCCCTGAGAGAGAGGGACTGAGAGACACCAGTCAGTGTTCAGATATCTCCCTGAGAGAGAGATGGGACTGAGAGACACCAGTCAGTGTACAGATATCTCCCTGAGAGAGAGAGGGACTGAGAGACACCAGTCAGTGTACAGATATCTCCCTGAGAGAGAGAGGGGAATGAGAGACACCAGTCAGTGTAAAGATATCTCCCTGAGAGAGAGGGGACTGAGAGACACCAGTCAGTGTACAGATATCTCCCTGAGAGAGAGGGACTGAGAGACACCAGTAAGTGTACAGATATCTCCCTGAGAGAGAGGGACTGAGAGACACCAGTCAGTGTACAGATATCTCCCTGAGAGAGAGGGACTGAGAGACACCAGTCAGCGTACAGATATCACCCTGAGAGAGAGGGACTGAGAGACACCAGTCAGCGTACAGATATCTCCCTGAGAGAGAGAGGGAGGACTGAGGGAGTCAGTGTGCCGCTGTCTTGCTGAAGGAGAACGATTATTGTGTTTGGCGGGTTAGGATGGGGAGTGGGTGGTGTTGGAGGGACCGTTGAAGGCCTCAAACGGATCCTGCTAGCAACTAATTCTGAATGGTCCTTTCTGTCCAACCAGGTAATGGTGTGATAAAGTGTGAAGACACGGCCATGAAGTGGTTCAGGTAGTAATGATATTCCCAGGACATGTTTCATAAACTGCAGCATATCTGCCGGTGCAGGGGGCAGTCAGTGAACTGGTGGGGACAGTCTGAGGGTCAGTGCTGAGGGAGAGCCGCACTGTCGGAGGGTCAGTGCTGAGGGAGTGCCGCACTGTCGGAGGATCAGTACTGAGGGAGTGCCGCACTGTCAGAGGGTCAGTGCTGAGGGAGTACTGCACTGTCGGAGGGTCAGTGCTGAGGAGCGCCGCACTGTCGGAGGGTCAGTGCTGAGGGAGCGCCGCACTGTCGGAGGGTCAGTACCGAGGGAGCGCCGCACTGTCGGAGGGTCAGTGCTGAGGGAGAGCCGCACTGTCGGAGGGTCAGCGCTGAGGGAGTGCCGCACTGTCGGAGGGTCAGTACTGAGGGAGAGCCGCACTGTCGGATGGTCAGTACTGAGAGAGCCGCACTGTCAGAGGGTCAGTACTGAGGGAGAGCCGCACTGTCGGAGGGTCAGCGCTGAGGGAGTGCCGCACTGTCGGAGGGTCAGTACTGAGGGAGAGCCGCACTGTCGGAGGGTCAGCGCTGAGGGAGCGCCGCACTGTCGGAGGGTCAGTGCTGAGGGAGGGCCGCACTGTCGGAGGGTCAGTACTGAGGGAGCGCCGCACTGTGTGAGGGTCAGTGCTGAGGGAGCGCCGCACTGTGTGAGGGTCAGTGCTGAGGGAGAGCCGCACTGTCGAAGGGTCAGTACTGAGGGAGAGCCGCACTGTCAGAGGGTCAGTACTGAGGGAGCGCTGCACTGTCGCAGGGTCAGTGCTGAGGGAGAGCCGCACTGTCGGAGGGTCAGTACTGAGGGTGCGCCGCACTCTCAGAAATGCCGCCTTCAGACCCGACAATGAGCGGCTGGCCCCCTGCAGCCTCCGGCGCCCTCACCACGTCTCGCAGCGTCGGACTCGACGATTGTGTTCCTTTCGCCCATAACTCCTGCCTCGTGGCGCTGTTACCTCAGCGAGCGCCACCCAGACTCCACCACCATGGAGGGAGCGCTGCCCCCCAGCCCCACAACCCCTGCGCTAATGGGGCTTATTTCCCGACATTTCCCATGCGCCCGGTCGACTGCTTTGGCTCGAGTGACATGACCGTGCCTCTCTCCGTAGGAAAGCTGCTGAGCAGGGTCATCCCCACTCATCCTACAACCTTGCGGTCGGCAAGCTTAAGGAGATGGCCACCGATGTGGACGACGGGTGAGTCTCGTTGCACCTCCCGCTCGATCATTACTTGCCCGCGATTGGCTGGCTCAGTGAGAGACCTCCACTGGGGGTGGGGGCGGGGCTGTTAGGGGGGGTGGGCGGGAATCGGGATCATGTTTGTCCCACCCTTTCTCCATCCCGAGCTTGGGGCCTCTCTGCTCTCGTATGGCCGCTGGGCATCCCATCACTCAGCACACTGCATTTACGTAGCACCACTCCCATTGTTAAACATCCCAAGGCGTTCCCGAGGCGGGGGGGGGGGAGTTTATCGAAGAAAGTTTCGCTCCAAGCCCCGCGTGGCGACATTATGGACAGGAAGCCATCCCAAGGCCAAAGAGGTCGGAATTAAGGAGCGTCTTAATAGCGGAGAGAGAGGGAGAGGGGGCAGAGTTTAGGGAGTGAATTCCAGAGCTTAGGCCCTCCCCCACGGCAGCTGAAGGCCCGGACACCAATGTCGGAGCGACGGGAACTGGGGGATGCTCGAGAGACTGGAGTTGGAGGAGCGCAGAAATCTCGGAGGGTCATATGGGCTGGAGGAGGTTACAGAGATAGGGAGGGGTGTAGGGTCTGGAGGAGGTTACAGAGATAGGGAGGGGTGTAGGGGCTGGAGGAGGTTACAGAGCTAGGGAGAGTTGTAGGGGTTGGAGGAGGTTACAGAGATAGGGAGTGGTGTAGGGGCTGGAGGAGGTTACAGAGATAGGGAGGGGTGTAGGGGCTGGAGGAGGTTACAGAGATAGGGAGGGTTGTAGGGACTGGAGGAGGTTACAGAGATAGGGAGGGTTGTAGGGACTGGAGGAGGTTACAGAGATAGGGAGGGTTGTAGGGGCTGGAGGAGGTTACAGAGATAGGGAGGGTTGTAGGGACTGGAGGAGGTTACAGAGATAGGGAGGGGTGTAGGGGCTGGAGGAGGTTACAGAGATAGGGAGGGGTGTAGGGGCTGGAGGAGGTTACAGAGCTAGGGAGAGTTGTAGGGGTTGGAGGAGGTTACAGAGATAGGGAGGTATGTAGGGGCTGGAGGATGTTACAGAGTTAGGGAGGGGTCTAGGGGCTGGAGGAGGTTGCAGAGATAGGGAGGGGTGTAGGGGCTGGAGGAGTTTACAGAGATAGGGAGGGTGTAGAGGCTGGAGGAGGTTACAGAGATAGGGAGGGGTGTAGGGGCTGGAGGAGGTTACAGAGCTAGGGAGAGTTGTAGGGGTTGGAGGAGGTTACAGAGATAGGGAGGGGTGTAGGGGCTGGAGGAGGTTACAGAGATAGGGAGGGGTGTAGGGGCTGGAGGAGGTTACAGAGCTAGGGAGAGTTGTAGGGGTTGGAGGAGGTTACAGAGATAGGGAGGTATGTAGGGGCTGGAGGATGTTACAGAGTTAGGGAGGGGTGTAGGGGCTGGAGGAGGTTGCAGAGACAGGGAGGGGTGTAGGTGCTGGACGAGGTTACAGAGATAGGGAGCATTGTAGGGGCTGGAGGGGGTTACCGAGATAGGGAGGGGTTTTGGGGCTGGAGAAGGTTACAGAGATAGGGAGGGTTGTAGGGGCTGGAGGAGGTTACAGAGATAGTGAGTGTTGTAGGGGCTGGAGGAGGTTACAGAGATAGGGAGGGGTATAGAGGCTGGGAGAGGTTACAGAGATAGGGAGGGCTGTAGGGGCTGGAGGAGGTTACAGAGATAGGGAGGGCTGTAGGGGCTGGAGGAGGTTACAGAGATAGGGAGGGCTGTAGTGGCTGGAGGAGGTTACAGAGATAGGGAGGGGTGTAGGGGCTGGAGGAGTTTACAGAGATAGGGAGGGGTGTAGTGGCTGGATGAGTTTACAGAGATAGGGAGGGTTGTAGGGGTTGGAGGAGGTTACAGAGATAGGGAGGGTTGTAGGGGGCTGGAGGAGGTTACAGAGATAGGGAGGGTTGTAGGAACTGGAGGAGGTTACAGAGATAGGGAGGTTTGTAGGGGCTGGAGGAGGTTACAGCGATAGGGAGGGGTGTAGAGGCTGGAGGAGGTTACGGAGATAGGGAGGGTTGTAGGGGCTGGAGGAGGTTACAGAGATAGTGAGTGTTGTAGGGGCTGGAGGAGGTTACAGAGATAGGGAGGGGTGTAGAGGCTGGGAGAGGTTACAGAGATAGGGAGGGCTGTAGGGGCTGGAGGAGGTTACAGAGATAGGGAGGGCTGTAGGGGCTGGAGGAGGTTACAGAGATAGGGAGGGCTGTAGTGGCTGGAGGAGGTTACAGAGATAGGGAGGGGTGTAGGGGCTGGAGGAGGTTACAGAGATAGGGAGGGGTGTAGTGGCTGGATGTGTTTACAGAGATAGGGAGGGTTGTAGGGGTTGGAGGAGGTTACAGAGATAGGGAGGGTTGTAGGGGGCTGGAGGAGGTTACAGAGATAGGGAGGGTTGTAGGAACTGGAGGAGGTTACAGAGATAGGGAGGTTTGTAGGGGCTGGAGGAGGTTACAGCGATAGGGAGGGGTGTAGAGGCTGGAGGAGGTTACGGAGATAGGGAGGGGTGTAGGGGCTGGAGGAGGTTACGGAGATCGGGAGGGGTGTAGGGGCTGGAGGAGGTTACAGTGATAGGAAGGGGGAGTGAGAGCCAAGCAGGGATTTGAGGGACCCAGTGTGGGTCAGCGAGCACAGGTGGTGATGGGTGAAGGGGACTCGGTGCGAGTTCAGGCACGGGGCTGTGAAGGGGGCAGAGTTTGGGGTGAGCTGGAAGTTTGCGTAGGGTTTGGTGTGGGAGAGCGGCCGGAATAGTCGTGTCCGGAGGGAAGGAGGAGGCTGTCAGCAGCCCATGAGCTGAGAGCGGTTCGGAGCCGGCCGATGTTCCGGTGGTGGAAATCGGGGGTCTTAGCGATGGGGCGGACAGGAGGTCGGAAATCACGCTCGCGGAGTGACTAACCCGTGAAACCTTGCCCCCTCATCTCAGGGAGTTGGAGGGGCTCCTCTCCAGGGCTGCCGAACATGGCTTAAAGAAGGCGCAAGACATCTTGGATCACCTTTACAAGAAGCCGGATGATTCCTAAGGGCCGGATTTTCCCAGCGGAGCTGCCTGTCACACCCTGTCACCCATACATGCGGTGTCCGGCTAAATCTTCCAGATGTACGTGCACCGTCGATCGATCCCTTATCTCCTCCTTGTACTTTTGCTAAATACGATTGTTGACTGGTCGTGAAAGGTTTTATAATAACTCTTGTTAACTCTATCATATAACCTGGTTAATTAGTCCCCTGAGAAGCCAATAACCTTTGAAGGGAAATTCGGACTGCCAGTTAACTGCCGGGGGAATAACCCATGCAGATTTCATGTTTTAAAACCCTTACTGTATCAAATGGCTACAAAGCACGGCTGACTAAACACTATTTACTAATTTCAGACAATCACAACAATTTATACTTGCTGGAGTGAATGGTGCTGATCGGTTGGCAATTCAACTCTGACTGGCTTGGTCATTGCCAAGGGGGATGCTTAAGTTGCCTTCCTGATGAGAAGGTGAAAGGTGCTGACGCTTGCAGACAGCGGCAGCTGCCTCTGAGTTGATGATGAGTAGAATTTGAGTCTCCCAAGGTCCCGGAAAGGTGTTGATGGTATCGGGGTCGTAAACAGCGGTTCTGTAAGCTGTTCTCGATTTTCCCAGCCCCGGGGTGGGGGCCAAACAACCTCTCAGTGTCTATCCTGGCCTCGGGGGTGAGAATGTAAAGGGGTAGAAGTCCTGCTTCCGATCTCCAAAGCCACGGGTAGACCTTACCGGGGTTACCCGGGAGCAGTTCCAGTCTCCACTGCGTGGGAAGGATGTACTGAGCTTGGAGGGAGGGCAGTGCTGGTTTACCAGAATGCAACCTGCACTCCGAGGGTTAAATTAAGGGTGTGTTGCCTGAAATTTAGACGGTTAAGGAGGTGTTTGGATCCAGGTTTTTGAGATATTACGGGGAACTGATCGAGTGGAGAGAGAGAGAGATAGAGAGAGAGAGACGGTCTCTGCTGGTTCGGGGGAGTCCAGGACTCGGGAGAAGCGTCCGACTTTAGAGCCAGAATTTCAGGAGTGAAATTGGGAAACGTTCCTTCACACGCTGAGTGGTAGAGGTTTGGAACTCCCCTCTGCAACCGGCCAGCGATGCTGGAACGATTATTAATTTTAAATCTGTGAGGTTAATAGATTTTTACTGGCCCAAAGGCATTCGGGGATGGGGGAGGTTGAGGGGGAGATGGTGTGAAGTTGGGTAGATGGAGTTAGGTCACAGGTCAGCCATGATCCCATTGAATGGCAGAACCGGCTCGAGAGGGGCTGAATGGCCTCCTCCTGTTCCTGTGCAACATGCTCGAGAGGGGCTGAATGGGCCTCCTCCTGTTCCTGTGTAACAGGCTAGAGAGGGGCTGAATGGCCTCCTCCTGTTCCTGTGTAACAGGCTGGGGAGGGGCTGAATGGCCTCCTCCTGTTCCTGTGTAACAGGCTGGAGAGGGGCTGAATGGCCTCCTCCTGTTCCTGTGTAACAGGCTGGAGAGGGGCTGAATGGCCTCCTCCTGTTCCTGTGTAACAGGCTGGAGAGGGGCTGAATGGCCTCATCCTGTTCCTGTGTAACAGGCTCGAGAGGGGCTGAATGGCCTCCTCCTGTTCCTGTGTAACAGGCTGGAGAGGGGCTGAATGGCCTCCTCCTGTTCCTGTGTAACAGGCTGGAGAGGGGCTGAATGGCCTCCTCCTGTTCCTGTGTAACAGGCTGGAGAGGGGCTGAATGGCCTCCTCCTGTTCCTGTGTAACAGGCTGGAGAGGGGCTGAATGGCCTCCTCCTGTTCCTGTGTAACAGGCTGGAGAGGGGCTGAATGGCCTCCTCCTGTTCCTGTGTTGCTCTGTTAACCATCTGGTTGAGCCCCCCGAAAAATGCAAATGTGTTTTTCGAAACTCCAGAGAATACAGACTCAATTCACTCAGCCTCTCCTTGTAGGACACCCTCCTCACCCCAGGGATCAATCGAGTGAACCTGGGCTGTACCGCCTCCCATTGCAAGGATGTCCTCCTGTTGTGGCACAGCTGCTGGTAAACACTGAGCTGTTCAAATCCCAAAGGGAAGTTTGAAACAACAATCATAACTTGTTTTATAATTTGTATAAACCTTGAGATGCGGGCCCTGAATTCAGTAGTAATAAGACCACCAAGTCTTATAGGTTTTTAAAAAAAACAAGATGAAACATTTATTAATAAGAGAAATGATTTTAAATACATACATAAATCTACAGATTAATACTATGATAACTTCTAAATCCCCTGATCAGTCTAACTCCCAGTTACACTTTCATTAAGACAACAGTAAGACAGAGATTTAAAAAAAAACCCAGGTAAATGATACCCTGAACAAGTCAAATTCAAAGTGAGTTTCCTTAACTTCAGTCCCTGGAGACAGCAGCTTGAGACATAGGTGCTGAATGCTTTCTCACACTTGTAAGATCTTAAAAATGCCCTTCCTCCTTCTTTATACATATTTTCCCCTTTGAATGCAAATACCCATTGTTCCACTAGATCTTTGGACTTTATCTCCCTGATAATAAAAACCCCTCATAGCACTAAGTTTTACCAGTAATCATTGGAAAAAATAAACACACCATTTCTGAACTTCACCTGGCTGCATTTCACCCCTCCTTCGCAAACAATCTCTTCTGATCAACTTCAAAATGCAAATGTTCCTATGACACCTCTGTTTCTAAACTTTCCCAGGTTTACCTAATTAACATTTCAAACCTAACCTCTCTTCTTAGATCAAAGCACCCAGACGAGCTGCCTCGAATTCAATTAAATCTCATACACACACTCTCACACA
Source organism: Isurus oxyrinchus (assembly GCA_026770705.1). NCBI lineage: Eukaryota > Metazoa > Chordata > Chondrichthyes > Lamniformes > Lamnidae > Isurus > Isurus oxyrinchus. The sequence continues at coordinate 39,582 of JANJGN010002411.1, forward strand.
CACTTTCACGCGCACACACTCACACGCACACACTCTCTAATATACACTCACACACTCTCACACACACTCACATGCACACGCTCTCTAATATACACACACACTCATACACACACACACACACACTCACGCACTCATACACACACACTCTCACACACACTCACATGCACACGCTCTCTAATATACACACACACTCATATACACACACACACTCACACATTCATACGCACACACTCTCACACACACTTTCACATGCACACACTCTCTAATATACACTCACACACTCTCACACAAACTCACATGCACACACTTTCTGATATACACACACACTCACACACACACACACTCTCACACGCCCACACTCTCTAATATACACTCACACACACTCACACGCACACACTCTCTAATATACACACACTCTC
>JANJGN010002411.1:47500-72218 GCA_026770705.1 Isurus oxyrinchus
AGAGTGTGTGCAGACTGAGTGAGAGAGTGTGTGTAGACTGAGTGAGAGAGTGTGTGTGTAGACTGAGTGAGAGAGAGAGTGTGTGTAGACTGAGTGAGAGAGAGAGTGTGTGTAGACTGAGTGAGAGAGAGTGTGTGTAGACTGAGTGAGAGAGAGTGTGTGTAGACTGAGTGAGAGAGAGTGTGTGTATACTGGGTGAGAGAGAGTGTGTGCAGACTGAGTGAGAGAGAGTGTGTGTAGACTGAGTGAGAGAGTGTGTGTAGACTGAGTGAGAGAGAGTGTGTGTGGACTGAGAGAGAGAGTGTGTGTAGACTGAGTGAGAGAGAGTGTGTGTGGACTGAGAGAGAGAGTGTGTGTAGACTGAGTGAGAGAGAGTGTGTGTAGACTGAGTGAGAGAGTGTGTAGACTGAGTGAGAGAGTGTGTAGACTGAGTGAGAGAGAGAGAGTGTATACTGAGTGAGAGAGAGTGTGTGCAGACTGAGTGAGGGAGAGTGTGTGTAGACTGAGTGAGAGCGAGTGTGTAGACTGTGAGAGAGTGTGTGCAGACTGAGTGAGAGAGAGAGTGTGTAGACTGAGTGAGGGAGAGTGTGTGTAGACTGAGTGAGAGCAAGAGTGTGTAGACTGTGAGAGAGTGTGTGCAGACTGAGTGAGAGAGTGTGTGTGTAGACTGAGTGAGAGAGAGTGTGTAGACTGAGTGAGAGAGTGTGTGTGTGTAGACTGAGTGAGAGAGTGTGTGTAGACTGAGTGAGAGAGTGTGTGTAGACTGAGTGAGAGAGAGTGTGTGTGTAGACTGAGTGAGAGAGTGTGTGTAGACTGAGTGAGAGAGAGAGTGTGTGCAGACTGAGTGAGAGAGAGTGTGTGTGTAGACTGAGTGAGAGAGAGTGTGTGTAGACTGAGTGAGAGAGAGTGTGTGTGTAGACTGAGTGAGAGAGTGTGTGTAGACTGAGTGAGAGAGAGAGTGTGTGCAGACTGAGTGAGAGAGAGTGTGTGTGTAGACTGAGTGAGAGAGAGTGTGTGTAGACTGAGTGAGAGAGAGTGTGTGTGTAGACTGAGTGAGAGAGAGTGTGTGTAGACTGAGTGAGAGAGAGTGTGTGTAGACTGAGTGAGAGAGAGTGTGTGCAGACTGAGTGAGAGAGAGTGTGTGTAGACTGAGTGAGAGAGAGTGTGTGCAGACTGAGTGAGAGAGAGTGTGTGTAGACTGAGTGAGAGAGAGTGTGTGTAGACTGAGTGAGAGAGAGTGTGTGTAGACTGAGTGAGAGAGAGTGTGTGTAGACTGAGTGAGAGAGTGTGTAGACTGAGTGAGAGAGTGTGTGTGTAGACTGAGTGAGGGAGAGTGTGTGTAGACTGAGTGAGAGAGAGTGTGTGCAGACTGAGTGAGAGAGAGTGTGTGTAGACTGAGTGAGAGAGAGTGTGTGCAGACTGAGTGAGAGAGAGTGTGTGCAGACTGAGTGAGAGAGAGTGTGTGTAGACTGAGTGAGAGAGAGTGTGTGTAGACTGAGTGAGAGAGAGTGTGTGCAGACTGAGTGAGAGAGAGTGTGTGTGTAGACTGAGTGAGAGAGAGTGTGTGCAGACTGAGTGAGAGAGAGTGTGTGTGTAGACTGAGTGAGAGAGAGTGTGTGTAGACTGAGTGAGAGAGAGTGTGTGTGTAGACTGAGTGAGAGAGAGTGTGTGCAGACTGAGTGAGAGAGAGTGTGTGCAGACTGAGTGAGAGAGAGTGTGTGTAGACTGAGTGAGAGAGAGTGTGTGTAGACTGAGTGAGAGAGAGTGTGTGTAGACTGAGTGAGAGAGAGTGTGTGTAGACTGAGTGAGAGAGAGAGTGTGTGTAGACTGAGTGAGAGAGAGAGTGTGTAGACTGAGTGAGAGAGAGTGTGTGTAGACTGAGTGAGAGAGAGAGTGTGTGTAGACTGAGTGAGAGAGAGTGTGTGCAGACTGAGTGAGAGAGAGTGTGTGTAGACTGAGTGAGAGAGTGTGTGTAGACTGAGTGAGAGAGTGTGTGCAGACTGAGTGAGAGAGAGTGTGTGTAGACTGAGTGAGAGAGAGTGTGTGCAGACTGAGTGAGAGAGAGTGTGTGTAGACTGAGTGAGAGAGAGTGTGTGTATACTGAGAGAGAGAGAGTGTGTGTAGACTGAGTGAGAGAGAGTGTGTGTGTAGACTGAGTGAGAGAGAGTGTGTGTAGACTGAGTGAGAGAGAGTGTGTGTAGACTGAGTGAGAGAGAGTGTGTGTAGACTGAGTGAGAAGAGTGTGTGTAGACTGAGTGAGAGAGAGAGAGTGTAGACTGAGTGAGAGAGAGAGAGTGTATACTGAGTGAGAGAGAGTGTGTGCAGACTAAGTGAGAGAGAGTGTGTGCAGACTGAGTGAGAGAGAGAGAGTGTATACTGAGTGAGAGAGAGTGTGTGCAGACTGAGTGAGGGAGAGTGTGTGTAGACTGAGTGAGAGCGAGTGTGTAGACTGTGAGAGAGTGTGTGCAGACTGAGTGAGAGAGTGTGTGTAGACTGAGTGAGAGAGTGTGTGTAGACTGAGTGAGAGAGAGTGTGTGTAGACTGACTGAGTGAGAGATAGTGTGTGTAGACTGAGTGAGAGAGTGTGTGTAGACTGAGTGAGAGAGAGTGTGTGTAGACTGACTGAGTGAGAGATAGTGTGTGCAGACTGAGTGAGAGAGAGAGTGTGTGCAGACTGAGTGAGAGAGATTGTGTGCAGACTGAGTGAGAGAGAGTGTGTGTGGACTGAGAGAGAGAGTGTGTGTAGACTGAGTGAGAGAGAGAGTGTGTAGAGTGAGTGAGAGAGAGAGAGTGTATACTGAGTGAGAGAGAGTGTGTGCAGACTGAGTGAGAGAGAGAGAGTGTGTGTAGACTGAGTGAGAGAGAGTGTATACTGAGTGAGAGAGTGTGTGTATACTGAGTGAGAGAGAGAGTGTGTATACTGAGTGAGAGAGTGTGTGTAGACTGAGTGAGAGAGTGTGTGTAGACTGAGTGAGAGAGAGAGTGTGTGCAGACTGAGAGAGAGAGTGTGCAGAATGAGAGAGTGTGTGTATATTGGGTGAGAGAGAGTGTGTGTGTAGATTGAGTGAGAGAGAGTGTGTGCAGACTGAGTGAGAGAGAGTGTGTGTAGACTGAGTGAGAGAGAGAGAGTGTGTGTAGACTGAGTGAGAGAGAGTGTGTGTATACTGAGTGAGAGAGAGTGTGTGTAGACTGAGTGAGAGAGAGTGTGTGTGTAGACTGAGGGAGAGAGAGTCTGTGTATACTGGGTGAGAGAGAGAGTGTGTGCAGACTGAGTGAGAGAGAGTGTGTGCAGACTGAGTGAGAGAGAGTGTGTGTAGACTGAGTGAGAGAGAGTGTGTGTAGACTGTGAGAGAGAGGGAGTGTGTGTAGACTGAGTGAGAGAGAGTGTGTGTAGACTGTGAGAGAGAGGGAGTGTGTGTAGACTGAGTGAGAGAGAGTGTGTGTAGACTGTGAGAGAGAGAGTGTATACTGAGTGAGAGACAGAGTGTGCAGACTGAGTGAGAGAGAGTGTATACTGAGTGAGAGAAAGTGTGTGTAGACTGAGTGAGAGAGTGTGTGTGTAGACTGAGTGAGAGAGAGTGTGTGTAGACTGAGTGAGAGAGAGTGTGTGCGGACTGAGTGAGAGAGAGTGTGTGTGCAGACTGAGTGAGAGAGTGTGTGTGCAGACTGAGTGAGAGAGAGAGAGAGTGTGTAGACTGAGTGAGAGAGAGTGTGTGTAGACTGAGTGAGAGAGAGTGTGTGTAGACTGAGTGAGAGAGAGTGTGTGTAGACTGAGTGAGAGAGAGTGTGTGTAGACTGAGTGAGAGAGTGTGTGTAGACTGAGTGAGAGAGAGTGTGTGCAGACTGAGTGAGAGAGAGTGTGTGTAGACTGAGTGAGAGAGAGAGAGTGTATACTGAGTGAGAGAGAGTGTGTGCAGACTGAGTGAGAGAGAGAGAGTGTATACTGAGTGAGAGAGAGTGTGTGCAGACTAAGTGAGAGAGTGTGTGTAGACTGAGTGAGGGAGAGTGTGTGTAGACTGAGTGAGAGCGAGTGTGTAGACTGTGAGAGAGTGTGTGCAGACTGAGTGAGAGAGCAAGAGAGGGTGTGTAGACTGAGTGAGTGAGTGTGTGCAGACTGAGTGAGAGAGTGTGTGTAGACTGAGTGAGAGAATGTGCAGAATGAGAGTGTGTGTAGACTGACTGAGTGAGAGATAGTGTGTGCAGACTGAGTGAGAGAGACTGTGTGTAGACTGAGTGAGAGAGAGAGTGTGTAGACTGAGTGAGAGAGAGAGTGTGTAGACTGAGTGAGAGAGAGAGAGTGTATACTGAGTGAGAGAGAGTGTGTGCAGACTGAGTGAGAGAGAGAGAGTGTGTGTAGACTGAGTGAGAGAGAGTGTATACTGAGTGAGAGAGTGTGTGTATACTGAGTGAGAGAGAGAGTGTGTATACTGAGTGAGAGAGTGTGTGTGTATACTGGGTGAGAGAGAGTGTGTGTAGACTGAGTGAGAGAGTGTGTGTAGACTGAGTGAGAGAGAGAGTGTGTGCAGACTGAGAGAGAGAGTGTGCAGAATGAGAGAGTGTGTGTATACTGGGTGAGAGAGAGTGTGTGTGTAGACTGAGTGAGAGAGAGTGTGTGTAGACTGAGTGAGAGAGTGTGTGTAGACTGAGTGAGAGAGAGAGTGTGTGCAGACTGAGAGAGAGAGTGTGCAGAATGAGAGAGTGTGTGTATACTGGGTGAGAGAGAGTGTGTGTGTAGACTGAGTGAGAGAGAGTGTGTGTATACTGAGTGAGAGAGAGTGTGTGCAGACTGAGTGAGAGAGAGAGTGTGTGCAGACTGAGTGAGAGAGAGTGTGTGCAGACTGAGTGAGAGAGTGTGCAGACTGAGTGAGAGAGAGTGTGTGCAGACTGAGTGAGAGAGAGTATGTGTATACTGGGTGAGAGAGAGTGTGTGCAGACTGAGTGAGAGATAGTGTGTGTAGACTGAGTGAGAGAGTGTGTGTGTAGACTGAGTGAGAGAGAGTGTGTGCAGACTGAGTAAGAGAGAGTGTGTGCAGACTGAGTGAGAGAGAGTGTGTGCAGACTGAGTGAGAGAGAGTGTGTGTATACTGAGTGAGAGAGAGTGTGTGTAGACTGAGAGAGAGAGAGTGTGTGCAGACTGAGTAAGAGAGAGTGTGTGCAGACTGAGTGAGAGAGAGTGTGTGCAGACTGAGTGAGAGAGAGTGTGTGTATACTGAGTGAGAGAGAGTGTGTGTAGACTGAGAGAGAGAGAGTGTGTGCATACTGAGTGAGAGAGAGTGTGTGTAGACTGAGTGAGAGAGTGTGTGTAGACTGAGTGAGAGAGAGAGAGTGTATACTGAGTGAGAGAGAGTGTGTGTAGACTGAGTGAGAGAGAGAGTGTAGACTGAGTGAGAGAGTGTGTGCAGACTGAGTGAGAGAGAGAGAGTGTATACTGAGTGAGAGAGAGTGTGTGTATACTGAGTGAGAGAGAGAGTGTGTAGACTGAGTGAGAGAGAGTGTGTGCAGACTGAGTGAGAGAGAGTGTGTGTGTATACTGAGTGAGAGAGTGTGTGTGTAGACTGAGTGAGAGAGAGTGTGTGTAGACTGAGTGAGAGAGAGTGTGTGTAGACTGAGTGAGAGAGAGTGTGTGTGCAGACTGAGTGAGAGAGTGTGTGTAGACTGAGTGAGAGAGAGTGTGTAGACTGAGTGAGAGAGAGTGTGTGTAGACTGTGAGAGAGAGTGTGTGTAGACTGAGTGAGAGACAGAGTGTGCAGACTGAGTGAGAGAGAGTGTCTAGATTGAGTGAGAGAGAGTGTGTGCAGACTGAGTGAGAGAGAGTGTGTGCAGACTGAGTGAGAGAGAGAGTGTGTGTAGACTGAGTGAGAGAGTGTGTGTATACTGGGTGAGAGAGTGTGTGTAGACTGAGTGAGAGAGAGTGTGTGTAGACTGAGTGAGAGAGAGAGAGTGTATACTGAGTGAGAGAGAGTGTGTGTATACTGAGTGAGAGAGAGTGTGTGTATACTGAGTGAGAGAGAGTGTGTGTAGACTGAGTGAGAGAGTGTGTGTAGACTGAGTGAGAGAGAGTGTGTGTAGACTGAGTGAGAGAGAGAGTGTGTAGACTGAGTGAGAGAGTGTGTGTAGACTGAGTGAGAGAGAGTGTGTGTAGACTGAGTGAGAGAGAGTGTGTGCAGACTAAGTGAGAGAGAGTGTGTGCAGACTGAGTGAGGGAGAGTGTGTGTAGACTGAGTGAGAGCGAGTGTGTAGACTGTGAGAGAGTGTGTGTGTAGACTGAGTGAGAGAGAGTGTGTGTAGACTGAGTGAGAGAGAGTGTGTGTAGACTGAGTGAGAGAGAGTGTGTGCAGACTGAGAGAGAGAGAGTGTGTGTAGACTGAGTGAGAGAGAGTGTGTGTAGACTGAGTGAGAGAGAGAGTGTGTAGACTGAGTGAGAGAGTGTGTGTAGACTGAGTGAGAGAGAGTGTGTGTAGACTGAGTGAGAGAGAGTGTGTGCAGACTAAGTGAGAGAGAGTGTGTGCAGACTGAGTGAGGGAGAGTGTGTGTAGACTGAGTGAGAGCGAGTGTGTAGACTGTGAGAGAGTGTGTGTGTAGACTGAGTGAGAGAGAGTGTGTGTAGACTGAGTGAGAGAGAGTGTGTGTAGACTGAGTGAGAGAGAGTGTGTGCAGACTGAGAGAGAGAGAGTGTGTGTAGACTGAGTGAGAGAGAGAGTGTGTGCAGACTGAGAGAGAGTGTGTGTAGACTGTGAGAGAGTGTGTGTAGACTGAGTGAGAGAGTGTGTGTAGACTGAGTGAGAGAGAGTGTGTGCAGACTGAGTGAGAGAGAGTGTGTGTAGACTGAGTGAGAGAGAGTGTGTGTAGACTGAGTGAGGGAGAGTGTGTGTAGACTGAGTGAGAGCAAGAGTGTGTAGACTGTGAGAGAGTGTGTGCAGACTGAGTGAGAGAGTGTGTGTAGACTGAGTGAGAGAGAGTGTGTGTGTAGACTGAGTGAGAGAGTGTGTGTAGACTGAGTGAGAGAGAGAGTGTGTGCAGACTGAGTGAGAAGAGTGTGTGTAGACTGAGTGAGAGAGAGTGTGTGTAGACTGAGTGAGAGAGAGTGTGTGCAGACTGAGTGAGAGAGAGTGTGTGCAGACTGAGTGAGAGAGTGTGTGTAGACTGAGTGAGAGAGAGTGTGTGTGGACTGAGAGAGAGAGAGAGTGTGTGTAGACTGAGTGAGAGAGTGTGTGTAGACTGAGTGAGAGAGAGTGTGTGTAGACTGAGTGAGAGAGAGAGAGTGTATACTGAGTGAGAGAGAGTGTGTGTATACTGTGTGAGAGAGAGAGTGTGTGCAGACTGAGTGAGAGAGAGTGTGTGTAGACTGAGTGAGAGAGAGAGTGTAGACTGAGTGAGAGAGAGAGTGTGTGTAGACTGAGGGAGAGAGAGTCTGTGTATACTGGGTGAGAGAGAGAGTGTGTGCAGACTGAGTGAGAGAGAGTGTGTGCAGACTGAGTGAGAGAGAGTGTGTGCAGACTGTGAGAGAGTGTGTGTGTAGACTGAGTGAGAGAGAGTGTGTGTAGACTGAGTGAGAGAGAGTGTGTGTAGACTGTGAGAGAGAGAGAGTGTGTGTAGACTGAGTGAGAGAGAGTGTGTGTAGACTGAGTGAGAGAGAGTGTGTGTAGACTGTGAGAGAGAGGGAGTGTGTGTAGACTGAGTGAGAGAGAGTGTGTGTAGACTGAGTGAGAGAGAGTGTGTGTAGACTGTGAGAGAGAGGGAGTGTGTGTAGACTGAGTGAGAGAGTGTGTGTAGACTGAGTGAGAGAGAGTGTGTGCAGACTGTGAGAGAGAGAGAGTGTGTGTAGACTGAGTGAGAGAGAGTGTGTGTAGACTGAGTGAGAGAGAGTGTGTGTAGACTGTGAGAGAGAGAGAGTGTGTGTAGACTGAGTGAGAGAGAGTGTGTGTAGACTGTGAGAGAGAGGGAGTGTGTGTAGACTGAGTGAGAGAGTGTGTGTAGACTGAGTGAGAGAGAGTGTGTGTAGACTGTGAGAGAGAGAGAGTGTATACTGAGTGAGAGAGTGTGTGTAGACTGAGTGAGAGAGAGTGTGTGTAGACTGACTGAGTGAGAGATAGTGTGTGCAGACTGAGTGAGAGAGAGTGTGTGTGGACTGTGAGAGAGAGAGTGTATACTGAGTGAGAGACAGAGTGTGCAGACTGAGTGAGAGAGAGTGTCTAGATTGAGTGAGAGAGAGAGTGTGTGCAGACTGAGTGAGAGAGAGTGTGTGCAGACTGAGTGAGAGAGTGTGTGTAGACTGAGTGAGAGCGAGAGAGTGTATACTGAGTGAGTGAGAGAGTGTGTAGACTGAGTGAGAGAGAGTGTGTGCAGACTGAGTGAGAGCGAGTGTGCAGACTGAGTGAGGGAGAGTGTGTGTAGACTGAGTGAGAGCGAGTGTGTGTAGACTGTGAGAGAGAGAGTGTGTGTAGACTGAGTGAGAGAGAGAGTGTGTGCAGACTGAGAGAGAGAGAGTGTGTGTAGACTGTGAGAGAGAGAGTGTGCAGACTAAGTGAGAGAGAGTGTGTGCAGACTGAGTGAGGGAGAGTGTGTGTAGACTGAGTGAGAGCGAGTGTGTGTAGACTGAGTGAGAGAGAGAGTGTGTGTAGACTGAGTGAGAGAGAGAGTGTGTAGACTGAGTGAGAGAGAGTGTGTAGACTGAGTGAGAGAGAGAGTGCGCAGACTGAGTGAGAGAGAGTGTGTGCAGACTGAGTGAGAGAGAGTGTGTGTATACTGAGTGAGAGAGAGTGTGTGCAGACTGAGTGAGAGAGAGAGTGTGTAGACTGAGTGAGAGAGAGTGTGTGCAGACTGAGTGAGAGAGAGTGTGTGTAGACTGAGTGAGAGAGAGTGTGTAGACTGAGTGAGAGAGAGTGTGTGCAGACTGAGTGAGGGAGAGTGTGTGTAGACTGAGTGAGAGCGAGTGTGTAGACTGAGTGAGAGAGTGTGCGCAGACTGAGTGAGAGAGAGTGTGTGCAGACTGAGTGAGAGAGAGTGTGTGCAGACTGAGTGAGAGAGAGTGTGTGTATACTGAGTGAGAGAGAGTGTGTGTAGACTGAGTGAGAGAGAGTGTGTGCAGACTGAGTGAGAGAGAGTGTGTGTGGACTGAGTGAGAGAGAGAGTGTGTGTAGACTGAGTGAGGGAGAGTGTGTGTAGACTGAGTGAGAGCGAGTGTGTGTAGACTGAGTGAGAGAGAGTGTGTGCAGACTGAGTGAGAGAGAGTGTGTGTATACTGAGTGAGAGAGAGTGTGTGTAGACTGAGTGAGAGAGAGTGTGTGCAGACTGAGTGAGAGAGAGTGTGTGTGGACTGAGTGAGAGAGAGAGTGTGTGTAGACTGAGTGAGGGAGAGTGTGTGTAGACTGAGTGAGAGCGAGTGTGTGTAGACTGAGTGAGAGAGTGTGTGTAGACTGAGTGAGAGAGTGTGTGTAGACTGAGTGAGAGAGAGTGTGTATACTGAGTGAGAGAGAGAGTGTGTGTAGACTGAGTGAGAGAGAGTGTGTGTGTAGACTGAGTGAGAGAGTGTGTGTGTAGACTGAGTGAGAGAGTGTGTGTGTAGACTGAGTGAGAGAGAGAGTGTGTGTAGACTGAGTGAGAGAGAGAGTGTGTAGACTGAGTGAGAGAGTGTGTGTGTAGACTGAGTGAGAGAGTGTGTGTGTAGACTGAGTGAGAGAGTGTGTGTGTAGACTGAGTGAGAGAGAGAGTGTGTGCAGACTGAGTGAGAGAGAGTGTGTGTAGACTGAGTGAGAGAGAGAGTGTGTGCAGACTGAGTGAGAGAGTGTGTGTGTAGACTGAGTGAGAGAGTGTGTGTGTAGACTGAGTGAGAGAGTGTGTGTGTAGACTGAGTGAGAGAGAGAGTGTGTGCAGACTGAGTGAGAGAGTGTGTGTGTAGACTGAGTGAGAGAGTGTGTGTGTAGACTGAGTGAGAGAGAGAGTGTGTGCAGACTGAGTGAGAGAGAGTGTGTGTAGACTGAGTGAGAGAGAGAGTGTGTGCAGACTGAGTGAGAAGAGTGTGTGTAGACTGAGTGAGAGAGAGTGTGTGTAGACTGAGTGAGAGAGAGTGTGTGCAGACTGAGTGAGAGAGAGTGTGTGCAGACTGAGTGAGAAGAGTGTGTGTAGACTGAGTGAGAGAGAGTGTGTGTAGACTGAGTGAGAGAGAGAGTGTGTGCAGACTGATTGAGAGAGAGAGTGTGTGTAGACTGAGTGAGAGAGAGTGTGTGTAGACTGAGTGAGAGAATGTGTGCAGACTGAGTGAGAAGAGTGTGTGTAGACTGAGTGAGAGAGAGTGTGTGTAGACTGAGTGAGAGAGAGTGTGTGCAGACTGAGTGAGAGAGAGTGTGTGCAGACTGAGTGAGAGAGAGTGTGTGTAGACTGAGTGAGAGAGAGAGTGTGTGTAGACTGAGTGAGAAGAGTGTGTGTAGACTGAGTGAGAGAGAGTGTGTGTAGACTGAGTGAGAGAGAGTGTGTGCAGACTGAGTGAGAGAGTGTGTGTAGACTGAGTGAGAGAGAGTGTGTGTATACTGGGTGAGAGAGAGAGTGTGTGTAGACTGAGTGAGAGAGAGAGAGTGTATACTGGGTGAGAGAGAGAGTGTGTGTAGACTGAGTGAGAGAGAGTGTGTGCAGACTGAGTGAGAGAGAGTGTGTGTAGACTGAGTGAGAGAGAGTGTGTGCAGACTGAGTGAGAGAGAGTGTGTGTAGACTGAGTGAGAGAGAGAGTGTAGACTGAGTGAGAGAGAGAGTGTGTGTAGACTGAGGGAGAGAGAGTCTGTGTATACTGGGTGAGAGAGAGAGTGTGTGCAGACTGAGTGAGAGAGAGTGTGTGTAGACTGAGTGAGAGAGAGTGTGTGCAGACTGAGTGAGGGAGAGAGTGTGCAGACTGTGAGAGAGAGAGAGTGTGTGTAGACTGAGTGAGAGAGAGTGTGTGTAGACTGAGTGAGAGAGAGTGTGTGTAGACTGTGAGAGAGAGGGAGTGTGTGTAGACTGAGTGAGAGAGAGTGTGTGTAGACTGTGAGAGAGAGAGAGTGTATACTGAGTGAGAGACAGAGTGTGCAGACTGAGTGAGAGAGAGTGTCTAGATTGAGTGAGAGAGAGAGTGTGTATACTGAGTGAGAGAGAGTGTGTGCAGACTGAGTGAGAGAGAGTGTGTGCAGACTGAGTGAGAGAGTGTGTGTAGACTGAGTGAGAGAGAGTGTGTGTGGACTGAGTGAGAGAGTGTGTAGACTGAGTGAGAGAGTGTGTAGACTGAGTGAGAGAGAGAGAGTGTATACTGAGTGAGAGAGAGTGTGTGCAGACTGTGTGAGGGAGAGTGTGTGTAGACTGAGTGAGAGCGAGTGTGTAGACTGTGAGAGAGTGTGTGCAGACTGAGTGAGAGAGAGTGTGTGTAGACTGAGTGAGAGAGTGTGTAGACTGAGTGAGAGAGTGTGTAGACTGAGTGAGAGAGAGAGAGTGTATACTGAGTGAGAGAGAGTGTGTGCAGACTGAGTGAGAGAGTGTGTAGACTGAGTGAGAGAGAGTGTGTGCAGACTGAGTGAGAGAGAGTGTGTGTAGACTGAGTGAGAGAGAGAGAGTGTATACTGAGTGAGAGAGAGTGTGTGCAGACTGAGTGAGAGAGTGTGTAGACTAAGTGAGAGAGAGTGTGTGCAGACTGAGTGAGAGAGAGTGTGTGCAGACTAAGTGAGAGAGAGAGTGTGTGTAGACTGAGTGAGGGAGAGTGTGTGTAGACTGTGTGAGAGAGAGTGTGTGTAGACTGTGTGAGAGAGAGTGTGTGTAGACTGTGAGAGAGTGTGTGCAGACTGAGTGAGAGAGAGAGTGTGTGTAGACTGTGAGAGAGAGAGTGTGTGTAGACTGAGTGAGAGAGAGAGTGTGTGTAGACTGAGTGAGAGAGAGTGTGTGTAGACTGTGTGAGAGAGAGTGTGTGTAGACTGTGAGAGAGTGTGTGCAGACTGAGTGAGAGAGAGTGTGTGTAGACTGTGAGAGAGAGAGTGTGTGTAGACTGAGTGAGAGAGAGAGTGTGTGTAGACTGAGTGAGAGAGAGTGTGTGTAGACTGAGTGAGGGAGAGTGTGTGTAGACTGAGTGAGAGCAAGAGTGTGTAGACTGTGAGAGAGTGTGTGCAGACTGAGTGAGAGAGAGAGTGTGTGTAGACTGAGTGAGAGAGAGAGTGTGTGTAGACTGAGTGAGAGAGAGATAGTGTGTGTAGACTGAGTGAGAGAGAGTGTGTGCAGACTGAGTGAGAGAGAGTGTGTGCAGACTGAGTGAGAGAGTGTGTGTAGACTGAGTGAGAGAGAGTGTGTGTAGACTGAGTGAGAGAGTGTGTGTAGACTGAGTGAGAGAGAGATAGTGTGTGTAGACTGAGTGAGAGAGAGTGTGTGTAGACTGAGTGAGAGAGAGTGTGTGCAGACTGAGTGAGAGAGAGTGTGTGTAGACTGAGTGAGAGAGAGATAGTGTGTGTAGACTGAGTGAGAGAGAGTGTGTGCAGACTGAGTGAGAGAGTGTGTGTAGACTGAGTGAGAGAGAGAGTGTGTGTAGACTGAGTGAGAGAGAGATAGTGTGTGTAGACTGAGTGAGAGAGAGTGTGTGTAGACTGAGTGAGAGAGAGTGTGTGCAGACTGAGTGAGAGAGAGTGTGTATAGACTGTGAGAGAGAGTGTGTGTAGACTGAGTGAGAGAGAGTGTGTGTAGACTGAGTGAGAGAGAGTGTGTATAGACTGTGAGAGAGAGTGTGTGCAGACTGAGTGAGAGAGAGTGTGTGTAGACTGAGTGAGAGAGAGAGAGTGTATACTGAGTGAGAGAGAGAGTGTGCAGACTGAGTGAGAGAGAGTGTGTGTGGACTGAGAGAGAGAGTGTGTGTAGACTGAGTGAGAGAGAGTGTGTGTAGACTGAGTGAGAGAGAGAGAGTGTATACTGAGTGAGAGAGAATGTGTGCAGAATAAGTGAGAGAGAGTGTGTGCAGACTGAGTGAGGGAGAGTGTGTGTATACTGAGTGAGAGAGAGTGTGTGCAGACTGAGTGAGAGAGATTGTGTGCAGACTGAGTGAGGGAGAGTGTGTGTAGACTGAGTGAGAGCGAGTGTGTAGACTGTGAGAGAGTGTGTGTAGACTGAGTGTGAGAGAGAGTGTGTGTGTAGACTGAGAGAGAGAGAGTGTGTGTAGACTGAGTGAGAGAGAGTGTGTGCAGACTGAGTGAGAGAGAGTGTGTGTAGACTGAGTGAGAGAGAGTGTGTGCAGACTGAGTGAGAGAGTGTGTGTAGACTGAGTGAGAGAATGTGCAAAATGAGAGTGTGTGTAGACTGACTGAGTGAGAGATAGTGTGTGTAGACTGAGTGAGAGAGAGTGTGTGCAGACTGAGTGAGAGAGAGTGTGTGCAGACTGAGTGAGAGAGAGTGTGTGTAGACTGAGTGAGAGAGAGTGTGTGTAGACTGAGTGAGAGAGAGTGTGTGTGGACTGAGTGAGAGAGAGTGTGTGTGGACTGAGAGAGAGAGTGTGTGTAGACTGAGTGAGAGAGAGTGTGTGTAGACTGAGTGAGAGAGAGAGTGTGTAGACTGAGTGAGAGAGAGAGAGTGTATACTGAGTGAGAGAGAGTGTGTGCAGACTGAGTGAGAGAGAGAGAGTGTATACTGAGTGAGAGAGAGTGTGTGTAGACTGAGTGAGAGAGAGTGTATACTGAGTGAGAGAGTGTGTGTGTACTGAGTGAGAGAGAGAGTGTGTATACTGAGTGAGAGAGTGTGTGTAGACTGAGTGAGAGAGTGTGTGTAGACTGAGTGAGAGAGAGTGTGTGTATACTGAGTGAGAGAGTGTGCAGACTGAGTGAGAGAGAGTGTGTGTAGATTGAGTGAGAGAGAGTGTGTGCAGACTGAGTGAGAGAGAGTGTGTGCATACTGAGTGAGAGAGAGTGTGTGTAGACTGAGTGAGAGAGAGTGTGTGTAGACTGAGTGAGAGAGAGTGTGTGTAGACTGAGTGAGAGAGAGTGTGTGTAGACTGAGTGAGAGAGAGTGTGTGTAGACTGAGTGAGAGAGAGTGTGTGTATACTGAGTGAGAGAGAGTGTGTGTAGACTGAGTGAGAGAGAGAAGTTGTAGACTGAGTGAGAGAGAGAGTATGTGTAGACTGAGGGAGAGAGAGTGTGTGTATACTGGGTGAGAGAGAGAGTGTGTGTAGACTGAGTGAGAGAGAGAGTGTGCAGACTGAGTGAGAGAGAGTGTGTGCAGACTGAGTGAGAGAGAGTGTGTGCAGACTGAGTGAGAGAGAGTGTGTGTAGACTGAGTGAGAGAGAGTGTGTGTAGACTGTGAGAGAGAGAGAGAGTGTGTAGACTGAGTGAGAGAGAGTGTGTGTAGACTGAGTGAGAGAGAGTGTGTGTAGACTGTGAGAGAGAGAGAGTGTGTGTAGACTGAGTGAGAGAGAGTGTGTGTAGACTGAGTGAGAGAGAGTGTGTGTAGACTGTGAGAGAGAGAGAGTGTATACTGAGTGAGAGACAGAGTGTGCAGACTGAGTGAGAGAGAGTGTCTAGATTGAGTGAGAGAGAGAGTGTGTATACTGAGTGAGAGAGAGTGTGTGCAGACTGAGTGAGAGAGTGTGTGTAGACTGAGTGAGAGAGAGTGTGTGTAGACTGAGTGAGAGAGAGTGTGTGTAGACTGAGTGAGAGAGAGTGTGTGTAGACTGAGTGAGAGAGAGAGAGTGTATACTGAGTGAGAGAGGGTGTGTGTAGACTGAGTGAGAGAGAGTGTGTGTAGACTGAGTGAGAGAGAGAGAGTGTATACTGAGTGAGAGAGGGTTTGTGTAGACTGAGTGAGAGAGTGTGTGTAGACTGAGGGCGAGAGAGTGTGTGTGTAGACTGAGTGAGAGTGAGTGTGTATACTGGGTGAGAGAGAGTGTGTGCAGACTGAGTGAGAGAGACTGTGTGCAGACTGAGAGAGAGAGTGTGTGTAGACTGAGTGAGAGAGAGTGTGTGCAGACTGAGTGAGGGAGAGTGTGTGTAGACTGAGTGAGAGAGAGTGTGTGCAGACTGAGTGAGAGAGAGAGAGTGTGTGTAGACTGAATGAGAGAGAGAGAGTGTATACTGAGTGAGAGACAGAGTGTGCAGACTGAGTGAGAGAGAGTGTGTGTAGACTGAGTGAGAGAGAGAGAGTGTATACTGAGTGAGAGACAGAGTGTGCAGACTGAGTGAGAGAGAGTGTGTAGACTGAGTGAGAGAGAGTGTGTAGACTGAGTGAGAGAGATTGTCTAGATTGAGTGAGAGAGAGTGTGTAGACTGAGTGAGAGAGAGTGTGTGAAGACTGAAGGAGAGAGATTGTGTGTAGACTGAGTGAGATAGAGAGTGTGTATACTGAGTGAGAGAGAGTGTGTGCAGACTGAGTGAGAGAGAGAGTGTATACTGGGTGAGAGAGGGTGTGTGTAGACTGAGTGAGAGAGAGAGTGTGTGTAGACTGAGGGCAACAGAGTGTGTGTGTAGACTGAGTGAGAGTGAGTGTGTATACTGGGTGAGAGAGAGTGTGTGCAGACTGAGTGAGAGAGAGTGTGAGCAGACTGAGTGAGAGAGAGAGTGTGCAGACTGAGTGAGAGAGAGTATGTGTAGACTGAGTGAGAGAGAGTGTGTGTATACTGAGTGAGAGAGAGTGTGTGCAGACTGAGTGAGAGAGAGAGTGTATACTGGGTGAGAGAGGGTGTGTGTAGACTGAGTGAGAGAGAGAGTGTATACTGGGTGAGAGAGAGTGTGTGTAGACTGAGTGAGAGAGAGAGTGTATACTGGGTGAGAGAGGGTGTGTGTAGACTGAGTGAGAGAGAGAGTGTGTGTAGACTGAGGGCAACAGAGTGTGTGTGTAGACTGAGTGAGAGTGAGTGTGTATACTGGGTGAGAGAGAGTGTGTGCAGACTGAGTGAGAGAGAGTGTGTGTAGACTGAGTGAGAGAGAGAGTGTGCAGACTGAGTGAGAGAGAGTGTGTGTATACTGAGTGAGTGACAGAGTGTGCAGACTGAGTGAGAGAGAGTGTGTATACTGGGTGAGAGAGAGTGTGTGCAGACTGAGTGAGAGAGAGTGTGTGCAGACTGAGTGAGTGAGAATGTGTGTAGACTGAGGGAGAGAGAGCAAGAGAGTGTGTGTAGACTGAGAGTGAGAGAGAGTGTGTGTGTAGACTGAGTGAGAGAGTGTGTGGAGACTGAGGGAGAGAGAGTGTGTGTGTAGACTGAGTGAGAGAGTGTGTGGAGACTGAGGGAGAGAGAGCAAGAGAGGGTGTGTAGACTGAGAGTGAGAGAGAGTGTGTGTGTAGACTGAGTGAGAGAGTGTGTGGAGACTGAGGGAGAGAGAGCAAGAGAGGGTGTGTAGACTGAGAGTGAGAGAGAGTGTGTGTGTAGATTGAGAGTGAGAGACAGAGTATGTAGACAGTGTGAGAGAGATTGTGTGTAGATTGAGGGAGATAGAGCGAGAAGGGGTGTGTAGACTGAGTGTGTCAGAGAGAGTGTGTGGAGACTGAGGGAGAGAGAGCAAGAGAGGGTGTGTAGACTGAGTGTGAGAGAGAGTGTGTGTGTAGACTGAGAGAGAGAGTGTGTGTAGACTGAGTGAGAGAGTGTGTAGACTGAGAGTGTGTAGACTGAGAGTGTGTAGACTGAGAGTGTGTGTAGACTGAGTGAGAGAGAGTGTGTGTGGACTGAGAGAGAGAGTGTGTGTAGACTGAGTGAGAGAGAGTGTAGACTGAGAGTGTGTGCAGAGAGAGTGTGAGAGAGTGTGTGTAGACTGAGAGAGAGTGTGTGTAGACTGAGAGTGTGTAGACTGAGAGTGTGTAGACTGAGAGTGTGTAGACTGAGTGAGAGAGTGTGTAGACAGAGAGTGTGTGTATAGAGAGTGTGTGTAGACTAAAAGAGAGAGAGAGTGTGTGTGTAGACTGAGAGAGAGTGTGTAGACTGGGAGAGAGAGTGTGTGTAGACTGAGTGAGAGATTGTGTAGACTGAGAGTGTGTGTAGAGAGAGTGTGTGTAGACTAAAAGAGAGAGAGTGTGTGTGTGTAGACTGAGAGTGTGAGTGAGTATGTGAGTGTGGACTGAGAGTGTGAGTGAGAAAGAGAGAGAGAGAGACAAGGAGAAAAATTGGAATCGAGAGAGCGATAGAGTGCGCCGGGATTGACAGGGTGTGAAATGCATGGAAAAGGAGTGAGATAGAGCAGCTGGGGGAGAGGGTCAGAGAAAAGAGAGAATGTGAGCGAGGGACCGAGAAAGTGGGTGAGAGACTGAGGCAACGGGTAGTTGACAGAGAACTGAATGTGTGGACTTGTAAATCGATCAAACGCACATGGGGAATTCCACAAAGCAGCTCTATTTTATTCTTTGATAGTAGGTGTATCCTCAGGGTGCAGCAGTTCAGATATTTCCCTCCTACTTCATAACCCACTGTCCCGGCAGACACTCTTTATATGTACTCTCCTTCCTTCACCATACAAGGCCAGTCACCGATTTGTCGTTCGCAACCTAATCAACCAGCCCTCAAAACACACAAGTGAGCGGTCTGACAACAGGCAGCAATGGCGAGAGTGGGAAGGGCGCACGAGAAAGGGGACAAGGAGAGAGAGACTGAGAGAGAGGGGGAGGGAGATGGAGAGCATAAAACTGAACACAGAACAAGTGAAAGTTTACATTCTCACACCGCTTCATTAGTAGACCCAGGACACAGCGGCTCTCCCTCAGCACTGACCCTCCGACAGTGCGGCTCTCCCTCAGTACTGACCCTCCGACAGTGCGGCTCTCCCTCAGTACTGACCCTCCGACAGTGCGGCTCTCCCTCAGTACTGACCCTCCGACAGTGCGGCTCTCCCTCAGTACTGACCCTCCGACAGTGCGGCTCTCTCTCAGTACTGACCCTCCGACAGTGCGGCTCTCCCTCAGTACTGACCCTCCGACAGTGCGGCTCTCCCTCAGTACTGACCCTCCGACAGTGCGGCTCTCCCTCAGTACTGACCCTCCGACAGTGCGGCTCTCCCTCAGTACTGACCCTCCGACAGTGCGGCTCTCGCTCAGCACTGACCCTCTGACAGTGCAGCACTCCCTCAGTACTGACCCTCCGACAGTGCGGCTCTCCCTCAGTACTGACCCTCCGACAGTGCGGCTCTCCCTCAGTACTGACCCTCCGACATTGCGGCTCTCCCTCAGCACTGACCCTTCGACAGTACGGCTCTCCCTCAGCACTGACCCTCCGACAGTGCAGCACTCCCTCAGTATTGACCCTCCGACAGTGAGGCTCTCCCTCAGTACTGACCCTCCGACAGTGCTGCACTCCCTCAGCACTGACCTTTCGACAGTGCGGCGCTCCCTCAGTACTGACCCTCCGACAGTGCGGCTCTCCCTCAGCACTGACCCTCCGACAGTGCGGCGCTGCCTCAGCACTGACCCTCCGACATTGCGGCTCGACCTCAGCACTGACCCTTCGACAGTACGGCTCTCCCTCAGCACTGACCCTCCGACAGTGCAGCACTCCCTCAGTATTGACCCTCCGACAGTGCGGCTCTCCCTCAGTACTGACCCTCCGACAGTGCTGCACTCCCTCAGCACTGACCTTTCGACAGTGCGGCGCTCCCTCAGTACTGACCCTCCGACAGTGCGGCGCTGCCTCAGCACTGACCCTCCGACAGTGCGGCTCGACCTCAGCACTGACCCTCCGACACTGCGACGCTCCCTCAGTACTGACCCACCGACAGTGCGGCTCTCACTCAGCACTGACCCTCCGACAGTACGGCTCTCCCTCAGCACTGACCCTCCGACAGTGCAGCACTCCCTCCGTATTGACCCTCCGACAGTGCTGCACTCCCTCAGCACTGACCTTTCGACAGTGTGGCGCTCCCTCAGTACTGACCCTCCGACAGTGCGGCGCTGCCTCAGCACTGACCCTCCGACAGTGCGGCTCGCCCTCAGCACTGACCCTCCAACACTGCGACGCTCCCTCAGTACTGACCCACCGACAGTGCAGCTCTCACTCAGCACTGACCCTTCGACAGTACGGCTCTCCCTCAGCACTGACCCTCTGACAGTGCGGCGCTCCCACAGCACTGCCCCTCCGATAGTCACGTGCTCCCTCAGTACTGACCCTCCGACAGTGCGGCTCTCTCTCAGCACTGACTCTCCGACAGTGCGGCTCTCCCTCAGTACTGCCCCTCCGATAGTCACGTGCTCTCTCAGTACTGACACTCCGACAGTGCGGCTCTACCTCAGTACTGACCTTCTGACAATGCGGCGCTCCCTCAGCACTGACCCTCGGACAGTGCAGAGCTCCCTCAGTACTGACCCTCCGACAGTGCGGCTCTCCCTCAGCACTGACCGTCTGATAGTCACGTGCTCCCTCAGCACTGACCCTCCGACAGTGCGCACTCCCTCAGCACTGACCCTCCGACAGTGCGCACTCCCTCAGCACTGACCCTCCGACAGTGCGGCGCTGCCTCAGTAATGACCCTCCGACAGTGTGGTGCTCCCTCAGTACTGACCCACCAACAGTGCGGCTCTCCCTCAGCACTGATCCTCCGACAGTGCGGCTCTCCCTCAGCACTGACCCTCCGACAGTGCGGCGCTCCCTCAGTACTGACCTTTCGACAGTGCGGCGCTCCCTCAGCACTGACCCTCCGACAGTGCGGCTCTCCCTCAGTACTGACCCTCTGACAGTGCGGCTGTCCCTCAGTACTGACCCTCCGACAGTACAGCTCTCCCTCAGTACTGACCCTCTGACCGTGCGGCACTCCCTCAGCACTGACCCTCCGACAGCGCGGCGCTCCCTCAGCACTGACCCTCCGACAGTGCGGCTCTCCCTCAGCACTGACCCTCTGACAGTGCGGCGCTCCCACAGCACTGACCCTCTGACAGTGCGGCGCTCCCTCAGTACTGACCCTCTGACAGTGCGGCACTCCCACAGCACTGACCCTCCGACAGTGCGGCTCTCCCTCAGATCTGACCCTCTGACAGTGCGGCGCTCCCTCGGTACTGACCCTCCGACAGTGCGGCTCTCCCTGAGATCTCACCCTCCGACAGTGCGGCTGTCCCTCAGATCTGACCCTCTCACAGTGCGGCGCTCCCTCAGTACTGACCCTCTGACAATGCGGCACTCCCTCAGCACTGACCCTCCGACAGTGCGGCTATCCCTCAGCACTGACCTTCCGACAGTGCGGCTCTCCCACAGTACTGACCCTCCGACAGTGCGGCACTCCCTCAGTACTGATCCTCCGACAGTGCGGCACTCCCTCAGTACTGATCCTCCGACAGTGCGCCTCTCCCCCAGTACTGATCCTTCGACAGTGCAGCTCTCCCTCAGCACTGACCCTCCGACAGTGCGGCACTCCCTCAGCACTGACCCTCTGACAGTGCGGCTCTCCCTCAGTACTGACCCTCTGACAGTGCGGTGCTCCCTCAGTACTGACCCTCCGACAGTGCGGCGCTCCCTCAGTACTGACCCTCCGATAGTGCGGCTCTCCCTCAGATCTGACCCTCTGACAGTGCGGCGCTCCCTCAGTACTGACCCTCCAACAGTGCGGCTCTCCCTCAGATCTCACCCTCCGACAGTGCGGCTCTCCCTCAGCAGTGACCCTCCGACAGTTGGCTCTCCCTCAGTACTGACCCTCCGACAGTGCGGCTCTCCCTCAGTACTGACCGTCCGACAGTGCAGCGCTCCCTCAGTACTGACCCTCTGACAATGCGGCGCTCCCTCAGCACTGACCCTCCGACAGTGCGGCGCTCCCTCAGTACTGACCCTCCGACAGTGCGGCGCTCCCTCAGCACTGACCCTCAAACAGTGCAGCTCTCCCTCAGTACTGACCCTCCGACAGTGCGGCACTCCCTCAGCACTGACCCTACGACAGTGCTGCTCTCCCTCAGCACTGACCCTCCGACAGTGCGGTTCACCCTCAGCAATGACACTCCGACAGTGCGGCTCACCCTCAGCACTGACCCTCCGACAGTGCGGCTCTCCCTCAGCACTGACCCTCCGACAGTGCGGCTCTCCCTCAGCACTGACCCTCCGACAGTGCGGCTCACCCTCAGCAGTGACACTCCGACAGTGTGGTGCTCCCTCAGTACTGACCCACCAACAGTGCGGCTCTCCCTCAGCACTGACCCTCCGACAGTGCGGCTCTCCCTCAGCACTGACCCTCCGACAGTGCGGCGCTCCCTCAGTACTGACCTTTCGACAGTGCGGCGCTCCCTCAGCACTGACCCTCCGACAGTGCGGCTCTCCCTCAGTACTGACCCTCTGACAGTGCGGCTGTCCCTCAGTACTGACCCTCCGACAGTACAGCTCTCCCTCAGTACTGACCCTCTGACCGTGCGGCACTCCCTCAGCACTGACCCTCCGACAGCGCGGCGCTCCCCTCAGCACTGACCCTCCGACAGTGCGGCTCTCCCTCAGCACTGACCCTCCGACAGTGCGGCTCTCCCTCAGCACTGACCCTCTGACAGTGCGGCGCTCCCACAGCACTGACCCTCTGACAGTGCGGCGCTCCCTCAGTACTGACCCTCTGACAGTGCGGCACTCCCACAGCACTGACCCTCCGACAGTGCGGCTCTCCCTCAGATCTGACCCTCTGACAGTGCGGCGCTCCCTCGGTACTGACCCTCCGACAGTGCGGCTCTCCCTGAGATCTCACCCTCCGACAGTGCGGCTGTCCCTCAGATCTGACCCTCTCACAGTGCGGCGCTCCCTCAGTACTGACCCTCTGACAATGCGGCACTCCCTCAGCACTGACCCTCCGACAGTGCGGCTATCCCTCAGCACTGACCTTCCGACAGTGCGGCTCTCCCACAGTACTGACCCTCCGACAGTGCGGCACTCCCTCAGTACTGATCCTCCGACAGTGCGGCACTCCCTCAGTACTGATCCTCCGACAGTGCGCCTCTCCCCCAGTACTGATCCTTCGACAGTGCAGCTCTCCCTCAGCACTGACCCTCCGACAGTGCGGCACTCCCTCAGCACTGACCCTCTGACAGTGCGGCTCTCCCTCAGTACTGACCCTCTGACAGTGCGGTGCTCCCTCAGTACTGACCCTCCGACAGTGCGGCGCTCCCTCAGTACTGACCCTCCGATAGTGCGGCTCTCCCTCAGATCTGACCCTCTGACAGTGCGGCGCTCCCTCAGTACTGACCCTCCAACAGTGCGGCTCTCCCTCAGATCTCACCCTCCGACAGTGCGGCTCTCCCTCAGCAGTGACCCTCCGACAGTTGGCTCTCCCTCAGTACTGACCCTCCGACAGTGCGGCTCTCCCTCAGTACTGACCGTCCGACAGTGCAGCGCTCCCTCAGTACTGACCCTCTGACAATGCGGCGCTCCCTCAGCACTGACCCTCCGACAGTGCGGCGCTCCCTCAGTACTGACCCTCCGACAGTGCGGCGCTCCCTCAGTACTGACCCTCCGACAGTGCGGCGCTCCCTCAGCACTGACCCTCAAACAGTGCAGCTCTCCCTCAGTACTGACCCTCCGACAGTGCGGCACTCCCTCAGCACTGACCCTACGACAGTGCTGCTCTCCCTCAGCACTGACCCTCCGACAGTGCGGCTCTCCCTCAGCACTGACCCTCCGACAGTGCGGCTCTCCCTCAGCACTGACCCTCCGACAGTGCGGCTCACCCTCAGCAGTGACACTCCGACAGTCACGTGCTCCCTAAGTCTGTCGAAGGAGCCTTGGTGAGTTGCTGCAGTGCATCTTGTAGATGGTACACACACTGCTGCTACTGTGCGTCGGTGGTGGAGGGAGTGAATGTTTGTGGATGGGGTACTGATCAAGCGGGGCTGCTTTGTCCTGGATGGTGTCGAGCTTCTTGAGTGTTGTGGGAGCCGCACTCACCCAGGCAAGTGGGGAGTGTCCCATCACACTCCTGACTGGTGCCTTGTAGATGGTGGACAGGCTTTGGGGAGTCAGGAGGTGAGTTACTCTCCGCAGGATTCCCAGCCTCTGACCTGCTCTTGTAGCCACAGTATTTATATGGCTGGTCCAGTTCAGTTTCTGGTCAATGTTAACCCCCAGGATGAAGTTAGTGGGGGATTCAGTGATGGTAATGGCATTGAATGTCAAGGGGCGATGGTTAGATTCTCTCTTGTTGGAGATGGTCATTGCCTGGCACTTGTGTGGGTGTGAATGTTATTCACCACTTGTCAGCCCCAGCCTGGATATTGTCCGGGTCTTGCTGCATTTGGACAGGGGCTGCTTCAGTATCTGAGGAGTGGCGAATGGTGCTGAACATTGTGCACCTATGAGCCCTTTGGCAGGGTTCGTCAATATATCCGAATCGCTTATAACCCAGAGTTTATCGATATAAAGGCTTGGGGAGGGGGGTCCGTCACTATAAGAAAGTCACTGGTAAACCCGGTGGGGGGAAGTGGGGATAACCATCTTTACCCAGAGAGCGGGGGAGAATGTGGGACTCGCTCCCACGGGGAGTGGGTGAGGTGAAAGGTGTCGAGAGGTTTAAGGTGCGGGTTGGGGTGGGGTGTGGGGGAAGCTGGATAAACACATGAAGGAGGAAAGCGTACCGAGGATCAGAGGGACCTTGGTGTGCATGTCCACCGGTCCCTTAAGGTAGCGGGACAGGTAGACAAGGTGGTTAAGAAGGCATATGGGATACTTGCCTTTATTAGCCGAGGCATCGAATATAAGAGCAGGGAAGTGATGCTGGAGGTGTATAAAATGCTGTTTAGGCCACAGCTAGAGTATTGTGTGCAGTTCTGGAATCCACATTATAGGAAGGATGTGATTGCTCTAGAGAGAGAGAGCAGAGGAGATTTACCAGGATGTTGCCTGGGCTGGAGAATTGTAGATATGAGGAGAGATTGGATAGACTGGGGTTATTGTCCCTGGAGCAGAGGAGATTTACCAGGATGTTGCCTGGGCTGGAGAATTGTAGATATGAGGAGAGATTGGATAGACTGGGGTTACTGTCCCTGGAGCAGAGGAGATTGAGGGGGGGACATGACTGAGGTGTGTAAAATTATGAGGGGGCACAGATACGGTAGACAGGAAGGAACTTTTCCCCTTGGTGGAGGGATCAATAACCAGGGGGGCACAGATTGAAGGTAAGGGGCAGGAGGGTTAGAGGGGATGTGAGGGAGAATTTGTTCACCCAGAGGGTGGTGGGAATCTGGAACTCACTGCCTGAAAGGGTGGGAGAGGCAGAAACCCTCATTACATTTAAGGAGTATTTGGATGTGCACTTGCGATGCCACATGGCAAACAAGGCTATGGGCCTAGTGCTGGGAAATGGGGTTAGAATACTCAGGTACTTGGGTGACTGGTGCAGACTCGATAGGCCGAAGGGCCTTTTTCTGTGCTGTCGACCTCTATGGCGGTTTGAATATGAGTCAAGGGGGATTTCGATGGGGGGAGGTGGGCATGTGGGGGGGGAGGTGGGGAGGTGGGCATGTGGGGGGGGAGGTGGGGGATGTGGGGGGGGGGAGGTGGGAGGTGGGCATCGTGGGGGGGGGAGGTGGGGATGTGGGGGGGGAGGTGAGGATGTGGGGGGGTGGGGGGGAGGGGGGAGGTGGGGTGTGGGGGGGGGAGGTGGGGATGTGGGGGGGGGAGGTGTGGGGGGGGGAGGTGGGGATGTGGGGGGGCAGGTGGGGATGTGGGGGGGGGGGGGGGGAGGGTGGGTGGGGGAGGTGGGGATGTGGGGGGGGAGGTGGGGATGTGGGGGGGGATGTGGGGGTGTGGGGGGAGATGTGGGGGGGGAGGTGGGGATGTGGGGGGGAGGTGGGGAGTTGGGTGGGGGAGGTGG
>JANJGN010002412.1:0-22500 GCA_026770705.1 Isurus oxyrinchus
CCCTGTGTATATTATAGAGAATAGCAGTACCTGTGTATATTATAGAGAATAGCAGTCCCTGTGTATATTATAGAGAATAGCAGCCCCTGTGTATATTATAGAGAATAGGAGCCCCTGTGTATATTATAGAGAATAGCAGTCCCTGTGTATAATATAGAGAATAGCAGTCCCTGTGTATATTATAGAGAATAGCAGTCCCTGTGTATATTATAGGGAATAGCAGTCCCTGTGTATATTATAGAGAATAGCAGTCCCTGTGTATATTACAGAGAATAGCATCCCTGTGTATATTATAGAGAATAGCAGTCCTTGTGTATATTATAGAGAATAGCAGTCCCTGTGTATATTACAGAGAATAGCATCCCTGTGTATATTATAGAGAATAGCAGTCCTTGTGTATATTATAGAGAATAGCAGTCCCTGTGTATATTACAGGGAATAGCAGTCCCTGTGTATATTATAGAGAATAGCAGTCCCTGTGTATATTATAGAGAATAGCATCCCTGTGTATATTATAGAGAATAGCAGTCCTTGTGTATATTATAGAGAATAGCAGTCCCTGTGTATATTACAGAGAATAGCATCCCTGTGTATATTATAGAGAATCGCAGTCCTTGTGTATATTATAGAGAATAGCAGTCCCTGTGTATATTACAGGGAATAGCAGTCCCTGTGTATATTATAGGGAATAGCAGTCCCTGTGTACATTATAGAGAATAGCAGTCCCTGTGTATATTACAGAGAATTAGCATCCCTGTGTATATTATAGAGAATAGCAGTCCTTGTGTATATTATAGAGAATAGCAGTCCCTGTGTATATTACAGGGAATAGCAGTCCCTGTGTATATTATAGGGAATAGCAGTCCCTGTGTATATTATAGAGAATAGCAGTCCCTGTGTATATTATAGAGAATAGCAGCACCTGTGTATATTATAGAGAATAGCAGTCCCTGTGTATATTATAGAGAATAGCAGTCCCTGTGTATATTATAGAGAATAGCAGTCCCTGTGTATATTATAGAGAATAGCAGCACCTGTGTATATTATAGAGAATAGCAGTCCCTGTGTATATTATAGAGAATGGCAGTCCCTGTGTATATTATAGAGAATAGCAGTCCCTGTGTATATTATAGAGAATAGCAGTCCCTGTGTATATTACAGTGAATAGCAGCCCCTGTGTATATTATAGAAAATAGCAGTCACTGTGTATATTATAGAGAATAGCAGTCCCTGTGTATATTATAGAGAATAGCAGTCCCTGTGTATATTATAGAGAATAGCAGTCCCTGTGTATATTATAGAGAATAGCAGTCCCTGTGTATATTATAGAGAATAGCAGTCCCTGTGTATTTTATAGAGAATAGCAGTCCCTGTGTATATTATAGAGAATAGCAGTCCCTGTGTATATTATAGAGAATCGCAGTCCCCTGTGTATATTACAGAGAATAGCAGTCCCTGTTTATATTATAGAGAATAGCAGTCCCTGTGTATAATACAGAGAATAGCAGTCCCTGTGTATATTAGAGAGAATAGCAGTCCCTGTGTATATTATAGAGAATAGCAGCACCTGTGTATATTATAGAGAATAGCAGTACCTGTGTATATTATAGAGAATAGCAGCTCCTGTGAATATTATAGAGAATAGCAGTCCCTGTGTATATTATAGAGAATAGCAGTCCCTGTGTATATTATAGAGAATAGCAGTCTCTGTGTATATTATAGAGAGTAGCAGCCCCTGTGTATATTATAGAGAATAGCGGTCCCTGTGTATATTACAGAGAATAGCAGTCCCTGTGTATATTATAGAGAATAGCAGCACCTGTGTATATTATAGAGAATAGCAGTCCCTGTGTATATTATAGAGAATAGCAGTGCCTGTGTATATTATGGAGAATAGCAGTCCCTGTGTATATTATAGAGATAGCAGTCCCTGTGTATATTATAGAGAATAGCATTCCCTGTGTATAATATAGAGAATAGCAGTCCCTGTGTATATGATAGAGAATAGCAGTCACTGTGTGTATTATAGAGAATAGTAGTCCCTGTGCATATTATAGAGAATAGCAGCCCCTGTGTATAATATAGAGAATAGCAGTCCCTGTGTATATTAAAGAGATAGCAGCCCCTGTGTATATTATAGAGAATAGCAGTCCCTGTGTATATTATAGAGAATAGCAGTCACTGTGTATATTATAGAGAATCGCAGTCCCTGTGTATATTACAGAGAATAGCAGTCACTGTTTATATTATAGAGAATAGCAGTCCCTGTGTATAATACAGAGAATAGCAGTCCCTGTGAATATTATAGAGAATAGCAGTCCCTGTGTATATTATAGAGAATAGCAGTCCCTGTGTATATTATAGAGAATAACAGTCCCTGTGTATATTATAGAGAAAAGCAGTCCCTGTGTATATTATAGAGAATAGCAGTGCCTGTGTATATTATAGAGAATAGCAGTCCCTGTGTATATTATAGAGAATAGCAGTCCCTGTGTATATGATAGAGAATAGCAGTCCCTGTGTATATTATAGAGAATAGCAGCCCCTGTATATATTATAGAGAATAGCAGCCCCTGTGTATATTATAGAGAATAGCAGTCCCTGTGTATATTATAGAGAATAGCAGCCCCTGTGTATATTATAGAGAATAGCAGTCCCTGTGTATATTATAGAGAATACCAGTCACTGTGTATATTATAGAGAATAGCAGTCCCTGTGTATATGATAGAGAATAGCAGCCCCCGTGTATAATATAGAGAATAGCAGTCCCTGTGTATATTACAGAGAATAGCAGTCCCTGTGTATATTATAGAGAATAGCAGTCCCTGTGTATATTATAGAGAATAGCAGTCCCTGTGTATATTATAGAGAATAGCAGTCCCTGTGTATATTATAGAGAATAGCAGTCCCTGTGTATATTATAGAGAATAGCAGTGCCTGTGTATATTATAGAGAATAGCAGTCCCTGTGTATATTATAGAGAATAGCAGTCCCTGTGTATATTATAGAGAACAGCAGTGCCGGTGTATATTATAGAGAATAGCAGTCCCTGTGTATATTATAGAGAATAGCAGTCCCTGTGTATATTACAGAGAATAGCAGTCACTGTGTATATTATAGAGAACAGCAGTCCCTGTGTATATTATAGAGAATAGCAGTCCCTCTGTATATTATAGAGAATAGCAGCCCCAGTGTAAATTATAGAGAATAACAGTCCCTGTGTGTATTATAGAGAATAGCAGTCCCTGTGTGTATTATAGAGAATAGCAGTCACTGTGTATATTATAGAGAATAGCAGTCACTGTGTATATTATAGAGAATAACAGTCCCTGTGTGTATTATAGAGAATAGCAGTCCCTGTGTGTATTATAGAGAATAGCAGTCACTGTGTATATTATAGAGAATAGCAGTCCCTGTGTACATTATAGAGAATAGCAGTCCCTGTGTATATTATAGAGAATAGCAATCCCTGTGTATATTATAGAGAATAGCAGTCCCTGTGTATATTATAGAGAATAGCAGTCACTGTGTATCTTATAGAGAATAGGAGTTCCTGTGTATATTATAGAGAGTAGCAGCGACTGTGTATATTATAGAGAATAGCAGTCCCTGTGTATATTATAGGGAATAGCAGTCCCTGTGTATAATATAGAGAATAGCAGTCCCTGTGTATATTATAGAGAATAACAGTCCCTGTGTATATTATAGAGAATAGCAGTCACTGTGTATATTATAGAGAATAGCAGTCCCTGTGTATATTATAGGGAATAGCAGTCCCTGTGTATATTATAGAGAATAGCAGTCCCTGTGTATATTATAGAGAATAGCAGTCCCTGTGTATATTATAGAGAATAGCAGTACCTGTGTATATTATAGAGAATAACAGTCCCTGTGTATATTACAGAGAATAGCAGTCCCTGTGTATATTATAGAGAATAGCAGTCCCTGTGTATATTACAGAGAATAGCAGTCCCTGTGTATATTATAGAGAATAGCAGTCCTTGTGTATATTATAGAGAATAGCAGACCCTGTGTATATTACAGGGAATAGCAGTCCCTGTGTATATTATAGGGAATAGCAGTCCCTGTGTATATTATAGAGAATAGCAGTCCCTGTGTATATTATAGAGAATAGCAGCACCTGTGTATATTATAGAGAATAGCAGTCCCTGTGTATATTATAGAGAATAGCAGTCCCTGTGTATATTACAGAGAATAGCAGTCCCTGTGTATATTATAGAGAATAGCAGCACCTGTGTATATTATAGAGAATAGCAGTCCCTGTGTATATTATAGAGAATAGCAGTGCCTGTGTATATTATGGAGAATAGCAGTCCTGTGTATATTATAGAGAATAGCAGTCCCTGTGTATATTATAGAGAATAGCATTCCCTGTGTATAATATAGAGAATAGCAGTCCCTGTGTATATGATAGAGAATAGCAGTCACTGTGTGTATTATAGAGAATAGTAGTCCCTGTGCATATTATGGAGAATAGCAGCCCCTGTGTATAATATAGAGAATAGCAGTCCCTTTGTATATTAAAGAGAATAGCAGCCCCTGTGTATATTATAGAGAATAGCAGTCCCTGTGTATATTATAGAGAATAGCAGTCACTGTGTATATTATAGAGAATCGCAGTCCCTGTGTATATTACAGAGAATAGCAGTCCCTGTTTATATTATAGAGAATAGCAGTCCCTGTGTATAATACAGAGAATAGCAGTCCCTGTGTATATTCCTAGAGAATAGCAGTCCCTGTGTATATTATAGAGAATAGCAGTCCCTGTGTATATTATAGAGAATAACAGTCCCTGTGTATATTATAGAGAAAAGCAGTCCCTGTGTATATTATAGAGAATAGCAGTGCCTGTGTATATTATAGAGAATAGCAGTCCCTGTGTATATTATAGAGAATAGCAGTCCCTGTGTATATGATAGAGAATAGCAGTCCCTGTGTATATTATAGAGAATAGCAGCCCCTGTGTATATTATAGAGAATAGCAGCCCCTGTGTATATTATAGAGAATAGCAGTCCCTGTGTATATTATAGAGAATAGCAGCCCCTGTGTATATTATAGAGAATAGCAGTCCCTGTGTATATTATAGAGAATACCAGTCACTGTGTATATTATAGAGAATAGCAGTCCCTGTGTATATTATAGAGAATAGCAGTCCCTGTGTATATTATAGAGAATAGCAGTCCCTGTGTATATTACAGAGAATAGCAGTCCCTGTGTATATTATAGAGAATAGCAGTCCCTGTGTATATTATAGAGAATAGCAGTCCCTGTGTATATTATAGAGAATAGCAGTCCCTGTGTATATTATAGAGAATAGCAGTGCCTGTGTATATTATAGAGAATAGCAGTCCCTGTGTATATTATAGAGAATAGCAGTCCCTGTGTATATTATAGAGAACAGCAGTGCCTGTGTATATTATAGAGAATAGCAGTCCCTGTGTATAT
Source organism: Isurus oxyrinchus (assembly GCA_026770705.1). NCBI lineage: Eukaryota > Metazoa > Chordata > Chondrichthyes > Lamniformes > Lamnidae > Isurus > Isurus oxyrinchus. The sequence continues at coordinate 5,468 of JANJGN010002412.1, forward strand.
TATAGAGAATAGCAGTCCCTGTGTATATTACAGAGAATAGCAGTCACTGTGTATATTATAGAGAACAGCAGTCCCTGTGTATATTATAGAGAATAGCAGTCCCTGTGTATATTATAGAGAATAGCAGTGAATAGCAGTCCCTGTGTGATATTATAGAGAATAGCAGTCCCTCTGTTTATTATAGAGAATAGCAGCCCAGTGTATATTATAGAGAATAACAGTCCCTGTGTGTATTATAGAGAATAGCAGTCCCTGTGTGTTATCTGTGTAAATTGATGTGTTATTATAGAATACAGTCCCTGTGTGTATTATAGAGAATAGCAGTCCTGTGTGTATTATAGAGAATAGCAGTCACTGTGTTATATTATAGAGAATAGCAGTCCCTGTGTACATTATAGAGAATAGCAGTCCCTGTGTATATTATAGAGAATAGCAATCCCTGTGTATATTATAGAGAATAGCAGTCCTGTGTATATTATAGAGAATAGCAGTCACTGTGTATCTTATAGAGAATAGGAGTTCCTGTGTATATATAGAGAGTAGCAGCGACTGTGTATATTATAGAGAATAGCAGTCCCTGTGTATATTATAGGGAATAGCAGTCCCTGTGTATAATATAGAGAATAGCAGTCCCTGTGTATATTATAGAGAATAACAGTCCCTGTGTATATTATAGAGAATAGCAGTCACTGTGTATATTATAGAGAATAGCAGTCCCATGTGTATATTATAGGGAATAGCAGTCCCTGTGTATATTATAGAGAATAGCAGTCCCTGTGTATATTATAGAGAATAGCAGTCCCTGTGTATATTATAGAGAATAGCTGTACCTGTGTATATTATAGAGAATAACAGTCCCTGTGTATATTACAGAGAATAGCAGTCCCTGTGTATATTATAGAGAATAGCAGTCCCTGTGTATATTACAGAGAATAGCAGTCCCTGTGTATATTATAGAGAATAGCAGTCCTTGTGTATATTATAGAGAATAGCAGACCCTGTGTATATACAGGGAATAGCAGTCCCTGTGTATATTATAGGGAATAGCAGTCCCTGTGTTTATTATAGAGAATAGCAGTCCCTGTGTATATTATAGAGAATAGCAGCACCTGTGTATATTATAGAGAATAGCAGTCCCTGTGTATATTATAGAGAATAGCAGTCCCTGTGTATATTATAGAGAATAGCAGTCCCTGTGTATATTATAGGGAATAGCAGCACATGTGTATATTATAGAGAATAGCAGTCCCTGTGTATATTGTAGAGAATAGCAGTCCCTGTGTATATTAAAGAGAATAGCAGTCCCTGTGTATATTACAGAGTAATAGCAGTCCTGTGTATATAGAGAGAATAGCAGACCCTGTGTATATTATAGAGAATAGCAGTCCCTGTGTATAATATAGAGAATAGCAGTCATGTGTATATTATAGAGAATAGCAGTCCCTGTGTATATTATAGAGAATAGCAGTCACTTTGTATATTATAGAGAATAGCAGTCCCTGTGTATATTAGAGAGAATAGCAGTCCCTGTGTATATTATAGAGAATAGCAGTCCCTATTGTATAATTAGAGGGAATAGCAGTCCCTGTGTATATTATAGAGAATAGCAGTCCCTGTGTATATTAGAGAGAATAGCAGCACCTGTGTATATTATAGAGAATAGCAGTCCCTGTGTATATTATAGAGAATAGCAGTCCCTGTGTATATTATAGAGAATAGCAGTCCCTGTGTATATTATAGAGAATAGCAGCTCCTGTGTATATTATAGAGAATAGCAGTCCCTGTGTATATTATAGAGCATAGCAGCCCCTGTGTATATTATAGAGAAAAGCAGTCCCTGTGTATATTGTAGAGAATAGCAGCCCCTGTGTATATTATAGAGAATAGCAGTCCCTGTGTATATTATAGAGAATAGCAGTCACAGTGTATATTATAGAGAATTGCAGTCCCTGTGTACATTATAGAGAATAGTAGTCCCTGTGTATATTATAGAGAATAGCAGACCCTGTGTATATTATAGAGAATAACAGTCCCTGTGTTTATTATAGAGAATAGCAGTCCCTGTGTATATTATAGAGAATAACAGTCCATGTGTATATTATAGAGAATAGCAGTCCCTGTGTATATTATAGAGAACATCAGTCCCTGTGTATATTATAGAGAATAATAGTCCCTGTGTATATTATAGAGAATAGCAGACACTGTGTGAATTATAGAGAATTCCAGTCACTGTGTACATCATAGAGAATAGCAGTCCCTGTGTATATTATAGAGAATAGCAGCACCTGTGTATATTATAGAGAACAGCAGTCCCTGTGTATATCATAGAGAATAACAGCCCATGTGTATATTATAGAGAATAGCAGCCCCTGTGAATATTATAGAGAATAGCAGTCGCTGTGTATATTATAGAGAATAGCAGCCCCTGTGAATATTATAGAGAATAGCAGTCGCTGTGTATATTATAGAGAATAGCAGTCCCTGTGAATATTATAGAGAATAGCAGTGACTGTGTATAATATAGAGAATAGCAGTCCCTGTGTATATCATAGAGAATAGCAGTCCCTGTGTATATTATAGAGAATAGCAGTCCCTGTGTACATTATAGAGAATAGCAGTCCCTGTGTATATTATAGAGAATAGCAGTCCCTGTGTATATTATAGAGAATAGCAGTCCCTGTGTATATTATAGAGAATAGCAGCCTCTGTGTATATTATAGAGAATGACAGTCCCTGTGTATATTATAGAGAATAGCAGTCCCTGTGTATATTATAGAGAATTGCAGTCCCTGTGTATATTATAGAGAATAGCAGTCCCTGTGTATATTATAGAGAATCACAGTCCCTGTGTATATTATAGAGAATGACAGTCCCTGTGTATATTATAGAGAATAGCAGTCCCTGTGTATATTATAGAGAATAGCAGTCCCTGTGTATATTATAGAGAATAGCAGTCACTGTGTATATTATAGAGAATGACAGTCCCTGTGTATATTATGGAGAATAGCAGTCCCTGTGTACATTATAGAGAATGACAGTCCCTGTGTATATTATGGAGAATAACAGTCCCTGTGTATATTATAGAGAATAGCAGTCCCTGTGTATATTATAGAGAATAGCAGTCCCTGTGTATATTATAGAGAATAGCAGTCCCTGTGTATATTATAGAGAATAGCAGCACCTGTGTATATTATAGAGAATAGCAGTCCCTGTGTATATTATAGAGAATGGCAGTCCCTGTGTATATTATAGAGAATAGCAGTCCCTGTGTATATTATAGAGAATAGCAGTCCCTGTGTATATTACAGTGAATAGCAGCCCCTGTGTATATTATAGAAAATAGCAGTCACTGTGTATATTATAGAGAATAGCAGTCCCTGTGTATATTATAGAGAATAGCAGTCCCTGTGTATATTATAGAGAATAGCAGTCCCTGTGTATATTATAGAGAATAGCAGTCCCTGTGTATATTATAGAGAATAGCAGTCCCTGTGTATTTTATAGAGAATAGCAGTCCCTGTGTATATTATAGAGAATAGCAGTCCCTGTGTATATTATAGAGAATCGCAGTCCCTGTGTATATTACAGAGAATAGCAGTCCCTGTTTATATTATAGAGAATAGCAGTCCCTGTGTATAATACAGAGAATAGCAGTCCCTGTGTATATTAGAGAGAATAGCAGTCCCTGTGTATATTATAGAGAATAGCAGCACCTGTGTATATTATAGAGAATAGCAGTACCTGTGTATATTATAGAGAATAGCAGCTCCTGTGAATATTATAGAGAATAGCAGTCCCTGTGTATATTATAGAGAATAGCAGTCCCTGTGTATATTATAGAGAATAGCAGTCTCTGTGTATATTATAGAGAGTAGCAGCCCCTGTGTATATTATAGAGAATAGCGGTCCCTGTGTATATTACAGAGAATAGCAGTCCCTGTGTATATTATAGAGAATAGCAGCACCTGTGTATATTATAGAGAATAGCAGTCCCTGTGTATATTATAGAGAATAGCAGTGCCTGTGTATATTATGGAGAATAGCAGTCCCTGTGTATATTATAGAGAATAGCAGTCCCTGTGTATATTATAGAGAATAGCAGCCCCTGTGTATATTATAGAGAATAGCAGTCCCTGTGTATATGATAGAGAATAGCAGTCCCTGTGTATATTATAGAGAATAGCAGTCCATGTGTATATTATAGAGAATAGCAGTCCCTGTGTATATTATAGAGAATAGCAGTCCCTGTGTATATTATAGAGAATAGCAGTCCCTGTGTATATTATAGAGAATAGCAGTCCCTGTGTATATTATAGAGAATAGCAGCCCCTGTGTATATTATAGAGAATAGCAGCCCCTGTGTATATTATAGAGAATAGCAGTCCCTGTGTATAATATAGAGAATAGCAGTCCCTGTGTATATTATAGAGAATAGCAGTCCCTGTGTATATTATAGGGAATAGCAGTCCCTGTGTATATTATAGAGAATAGCAGACCCTGTGTATATTATAGAGAATAGCAGTCCCTGTGTATATTATAGAGAATAGCAGTACCTGTGTATATTATAGAGAATAGCAGTCCCTGTGTATATTATAGAGAATAGCAGCCCCTGTGTATATTATAGAGAATAGGAGCCCCTGTGTATATTATAGAGAATAGCAGTCCCTGTGTATAATATAGAGAATAGCAGTCCCTGTGTATATTATAGAGAATAGCAGTCCCTGTGTATATTATAGGGAATAGCAGTCCCTGTGTATATTATAGAGAATAGCAGTCCCTGTGTATATTACAGAGAATAGCATCCCTGTGTATATTATAGAGAATAGCAGTCCTTGTGTATATTATAGAGAATAGCAGTCCCTGTGTATATTACAGAGAATAGCATCCCTGTGTATATTATAGAGAATAGCAGTCCTTGTGTATATTATAGAGAATAGCAGTCCCTGTGTATATTACAGGGAATAGCAGTCCCTGTGTATATTATAGAGAATAGCAGTCCCTGTGTATATTATAGAGAATAGCATCCCTGTGTATATTATAGAGAATAGCAGTCCTTGTGTATATTATAGAGAATAGCAGTCCCTGTGTATATTACAGAGAATAGCATCCCTGTGTATATTATAGAGAATAGCAGTCCTTGTGTATATTATAGAGAATAGCAGTCCCTGTGTATATTACAGGGAATAGCAGTCCCTGTGTATATTATAGGGAATAGCAGTCCCTGTGTACATTATAGAGAATAGCAGTCCCTGTGTATATTACAGAGAATAGCATCCCTGTGTATATTATAGAGAATAGCAGTCCTTGTGTATATTATAGAGAATAGCAGTCCCTGTGTATATTACAGGGAATAGCAGTCCCTGTGTATATTATAGGGAATAGCAGTCCCTGTGTATATTATAGAGAATAGCAGTCCCTGTGTATATTATAGAGAATAGCAGCACCTGTGTATATTATAGAGAATAGCAGTCCCTGTGTATATTATAGAGAATAGCAGTCCCTGTGTATATTATAGAGAATAGCAGTCCCTGTGTATATTATAGAGAATAGCAGCACCTGTGTATATTATAGAGAATAGCAGTCCCTGTGTATATTATAGAGAATGGCAGTCCCTGTGTATATTATAGAGAATAGCAGTCCCTGTGTATATTATAGAGAATAGCAGTCCCTGTGTATATTACAGTGAATAGCAGCCCCTGTGTATATTATAGAAAATAGCAGTCACTGTGTATATTATAGAGAATAGCAGTCCCTGTGTATATTATAGAGAATAGCAGTCCCTGTGTATATTATAGAGAATAGCAGTCCCTGTGTATATTATAGAGAATAGCAGTCCCTGTGTATATTATAGAGAATAGCAGTCCCTGTGTATTTTATAGAGAATAGCAGTCCCTGTGTATATTATAGAGAATAGCAGTCCCTGTGTATATTATAGAGAATCGCAGTCCCTGTGTATATTACAGAGAATAGCAGTCCCTGTTTATATTATAGAGAATAGCAGTCCCTGTGTATAATACAGAGAATAGCAGTCCCTGTGTATATTAGAGAGAATAGCAGTCCCTGTGTATATTATAGAGAATAGCAGCACCTGTGTATATTATAGAGAATAGCAGTACCTGTGTATATTATAGAGAATAGCAGCTCCTGTGAATATTATAGAGAATAGCAGTCCCTGTGTATATTATAGAGAATAGCAGTCCCTGTGTATATTATAGAGAATAGCAGTCTCTGTGTATATTATAGAGAGTAGCAGCCCCTGTGTATATTATAGAGAATAGCGGTCCCTGTGTATATTACAGAGAATAGCAGTCCCTGTGTATATTATAGAGAATAGCAGCACCTGTGTATATTATAGAGAATAGCAGTCCCTGTGTATATTATAGAGAATAGCAGTGCCTGTGTATATTATGGAGAATAGCAGTCCCTGTGTATATTATAGAGAATAGCAGTCCCTGTGTATATTATAGAGAATAGCATTCCCTGTGTATAATATAGAGAATAGCAGTCCCTGTGTATATGATAGAGAATAGCAGTCACTGTGTGTATTATAGAGAATAGTAGTCCCTGTGCATATTATAGAGAATAGCAGCCCCTGTGTATAATATAGAGAATAGCAGTCCCTGTGTATATTAAAGAGAATAGCAGCCCCTGTGTATATTATAGAGAATAGCAGTCCCTGTGTATATTATAGAGAATAGCAGTCACTGTGTATATTATAGAGAATCGCAGTCCCTGTGTATATTACAGAGAATAGCAGTCACTGTTTATATTATAGAGAATAGCAGTCCCTGTGTATAATACAGAGAATAGCAGTCCCTGTGAATATTATAGAGAATAGCAGTCCCTGTGTATATTATAGAGAATAGCAGTCCCTGTGTATATTATAGAGAATAACAGTCCCTGTGTATATTATAGAGAAAAGCAGTCCCTGTGTATATTATAGAGAATAGCAGTGCCTGTGTATATTATAGAGAATAGCAGTCCCTGTGTATATTATAGAGAATAGCAGTCCCTGTGTATATGATAGAGAATAGCAGTCCCTGTGTATATTATAGAGAATAGCAGCCCCTGTATATATTATAGAGAATAGCAGCCCCTGTGTATATTATAGAGAATAGCAGTCCCTGTGTATATTATAGAGAATAGCAGCCCCTGTGTATATTATAGAGAATAGCAGTCCCTGTGTATATTATAGAGAATACCAGTCACTGTGTATATTATAGAGAATAGCAGTCCCTGTGTATATGATAGAGAATAGCAGCCCCCGTGTATAATATAGAGAATAGCAGTCCCTGTGTATATTACAGAGAATAGCAGTCCCTGTGTATATTATAGAGAATAGCAGTCCCTGTGTATATTATAGAGAATAGCAGTCCCTGTGTATATTATAGAGAATAGCAGTCCCTGTGTATATTATAGAGAATAGCAGTCCCTGTGTATATTATAGAGAATAGCAGTGCCTGTGTATATTATAGAGAATAGCAGTCCCTGTGTATATTATAGAGAATAGCAGTCCCTGTGTATATTATAGAGAACAGCAGTGCCGGTGTATATTATAGAGAATAGCAGTCCCTGTGTATATTATAGAGAATAGCAGTCCCTGTGTATATTACAGAGAATAGCAGTCACTGTGTATATTATAGAGAACAGCAGTCCCTGTGTATATTATAGAGAATAGCAGTCCCTGTGTATATTATAGAGAATAGCAGTCCCTCTGTATATTATAGAGAATAGCAGCCCCAGTGTAAATTATAGAGAATAACAGTCCCTGTGTGTATTATAGAGAATAGCAGTCCCTGTGTGTATTATAGAGAATAGCAGTCACTGTGTATATTATAGAGAATAGCAGTCACTGTGTATATTATAGAGAATAACAGTCCATGTGTGTATTATAGAGAATAGCAGTCCCTGTGTGTATTATAGAGAATAGCAGTCACTGTGTATATTATAGAGAATAGCAGTCCCTGTGTACATTATAGAGAATAGCAGTCCCTGTGTATATTATAGAGAATAGCAATCCCTGTGTATATTATAGAGAATAGCAGTCCCTGTGTATATTATAGAGAATAGCAGTCACTGTGTATCTTATAGAGAATAGGAGTTCCTGTGTATATTATAGAGAGTAGCAGCGACTGTGTATATTATAGAGAATAGCAGTCCCTGTGTATATTATAGGGAATAGCAGTCCCTGTGTATAATATAGAGAATAGCAGTCCCTGTGTATATTATAGAGAATAACAGTCCCTGTGTATATTATAGAGAATAGCAGTCACTGTGTATATTATAGAGAATAGCAGTCCCTGTGTATATTATAGGGAATAGCAGTCCCTGTGTATATTATAGAGAATAGCAGTCCCTGTGTATATTATAGAGAATAGCAGTCCCTGTGTATATTATAGAGAATAGCAGTACCTGTGTATATTATAGAGAATAACAGTCCCTGTGTATATTACAGAGAATAGCAGTCCCTGTGTATATTATAGAGAATAGCAGTCCCTGTGTATATTACAGAGAATAGCAGTCCCTGTGTATATTATAGAGAATAGCAGTCCTTGTGTATATTATAGAGAATAGCAGACCCTGTGTATATTACAGGGAATAGCAGTCCCTGTGTATATTATAGGGAATAGCAGTCCCTGTGTATATTATAGAGAATAGCAGTCCCTGTGTATATTATAGAGAATAGCAGCACCTGTGTATATTATAGAGAATAGCAGTCCCTGTGTATATTATAGAGAATAGCAGTCCCTGTGTATATTACAGAGAATAGCAGTCCCTGTGTATATTATAGAGAATAGCAGCACCTGTGTATATTATAGAGAATAGCAGTCCCTGTGTATATTATAGAGAATAGCAGTGCCTGTGTATATTATGGAGAATAGCAGTCCCTGTGTATATTATAGAGAATAGCAGTCCCTGTGTATATTATAGAGAATAGCATTCCCTGTGTATAATATAGAGAATAGCAGTCCCTGTGTATATGATAGAGAATAGCAGTCACTGTGTGTATTATAGAGAATAGTAGTCCCTGTGCATATTATGGAGAATAGCAGCCCCTGTGTATAATATAGAGAATAGCAGTCCCTTTGTATATTAAAGAGAATAGCAGCCCCTGTGTATATTATAGAGAATAGCAGTCCCTGTGTATATTATAGAGAATAGCAGTCACTGTGTATATTATAGAGAATCGCAGTCCCTGTGTATATTACAGAGAATAGCAGTCCCTGTTTATATTATAGAGAATAGCAGTCCCTGTGTATAATACAGAGAATAGCAGTCCCTGTGTATATTATAGAGAATAGCAGTCCCTGTGTATATTATAGAGAATAGCAGTCCCTGTGTATATTATAGAGAATAACAGTCCCTGTGTATATTATAGAGAAAAGCAGTCCCTGTGTATATTATAGAGAATAGCAGTGCCTGTGTATATTATAGAGAATAGCAGTCCCTGTGTATATTATAGAGAATAGCAGTCCCTGTGTATATGATAGAGAATAGCAGTCCCTGTGTATATTATAGAGAATAGCAGCCCCTGTGTATATTATAGAGAATAGCAGCCCCTGTGTATATTATAGAGAATAGCAGTCCCTGTGTATATTATAGAGAATAGCAGCCCCTGTGTATATTATAGAGAATAGCAGTCCCTGTGTATATTATAGAGAATACCAGTCACTGTGTATATTATAGAGAATAGCAGTCCCTGTGTATATTATAGAGAATAGCAGTCCCTGTGTATATTATAGAGAATAGCAGTCCCTGTGTATATTACAGAGAATAGCAGTCCCTGTGTATATTATAGAGAATAGCAGTCCCTGTGTATATTATAGAGAATAGCAGTCCCTGTGTATATTATAGAGAATAGCAGTCCCTGTGTATATTATAGAGAATAGCAGTGCCTGTGTATATTATAGAGAATAGCAGTCCCTGTGTATATTATAGAGAATAGCAGTCCCTGTGTATATTATAGAGAACAGCAGTGCCTGTGTATATTATAGAGAATAGCAGTCCCTGTGTATATTATAGAGAATAGCAGTCCCTGTGTATATTACAGAGAATAGCAGTCACTGTGTATATTATAGAGAACAGCAGTCCCTGTGTATATTATAGAGAATAGCAGTCCCTGTGTATATTATAGAGAATAGCAGTCCCTCTGTATATTATAGAGAATAGCAGCCCCAGTGTATATTATAGAGAATAACAGTCCCTGTGTGTATTATAGAGAATAGCAGTCCCTGTGTGTATTATAGAGAATAGCAGTCACTGTGTATATTATAGAGAATAGCAGTCACTGTGTATATTATAGAGAATAACAGTCCCTGTGTGTATTATAGAGAATAGCAGTCCCTGTGTGTATTATAGAGAATAGCAGTCACTGTGTATATTATAGAGAATAGCAGTCCCTGTGTACATTATAGAGAATAGCAGTCCCTGTGTATATTATAGAGAATAGCAATCCCTGTGTATATTATAGAGAATAGCAGTCCCTGTGTATATTATAGAGAATAGCAGTCACTGTGTATCTTATAGAGAATAGGAGTTCCTGTGTATATTATAGAGAGTAGCAGCGACTGTGTATATTATAGAGAATAGCAGTCCCTGTGTATATTATAGGGAATAGCAGTCCCTGTGTATAATATAGAGAATAGCAGTCCCTGTGTATATTATAGAGAATAACAGTCCCTGTGTATATTATAGAGAATAGCAGTCACTGTGTATATTATAGAGAATAGCAGTCCCTGTGTATATTATAGGGAATAGCAGTCCCTGTGTATATTATAGAGAATAGCAGTCCCTGTGTATATTATAGAGAATAGCAGTCCCTGTGTATATTATAGAGAATAGCAGTACCTGTGTATATTATAGAGAATAACAGTCCCTGTGTATATTACAGAGAATAGCAGTCCCTGTGTATATTATAGAGAATAGCAGTCCCTGTGTATATTACAGAGAATAGCAGTCCCTGTGTATATTATAGAGAATAGCAGTCCTTGTGTATATTATAGAGAATAGCAGACCCTGTGTATATTACAGGGAATAGCAGTCCCTGTGTATATTATAGGGAATAGCAGTCCCTGTGTATATTATAGAGAATAGCAGTCCCTGTGTATATTATAGAGAATAGCAGCACCTGTGTATATTATAGAGAATAGCAGTCCCTGTGTATATTATAGAGAATAGCAGTCCCTGTGTATATTATAGAGAATAGCAGTCCCTGTGTATATTATAGGGAATAGCAGCACATGTGTATATTATAGAGAATAGCAGTCCCTGTGTATATTGTAGAGAATAGCAGTCCCTGTGTATATTATAGAGAATAGCAGTCCCTGTGTATATTACAGAGAATAGCAGTCCCTGTGTATATTAGAGAGAATAGCAGACCCTGTGTATATTATAGAGAATAGCAGTCCCTGTGTATATTATAGAGAATAGCAGTCATGTGTATATTATAGAGAATAGCAGTCCCTGTGTATATTATAGAGAATAGCAGTCACTTTGTATATTATAGAGAATAGCAGTCCCTGTGTATATTAGAGAGAATAGCAGTCCCTGTGTATATTATAGAGAATAGCAGTCCCTATGTATATTAGAGGGAATAGCAGTCCCTGTGTATATTATAGAGAATAGCAGTCCCTGTGTATATTAGAGAGAATAGCAGCACCTGTGTATATTATAGAGAATAGCAGTCCCTGTGTATATTATAGAGAATAGCAGTCCCTGTGTATATTATAGAGAATAGCAGTCCCTGTGTATATTATAGAGAATAGCAGCTCCTGTGTATATTATAGAGAATAGCAGTCCCTGTGTATATTATAGAGCATAGCAGCCCCTGTGTATATTATAGAGAATAGCAGTCCCTGTGTATATTGTAGAGAATAGCAGCCCCTGTGTATATTATAGAGAATAGCAGTCCCTGTGTATATTATAGAGAATAGCAGTCACAGTGTATATTATAGAGAATTGCAGTCCCTGTGTACATTATAGAGAATAGTAGTCCCTGTGTATATTATAGAGAATAGCAGACCCTGTGTATATTATAGAGAATAACAGTCCCTGTGTTTATTATAGAGAATAGCAGTCCCTGTGTATATTATAGAGAATAACAGTCCATGTGTATATTATAGAGAATAGCAGTCCCTGTGTATATTATAGAGAATATCAGTCCCTGTGTATATTATAGAGAATAATAGTCCCTGTGTATATTATAGAGAATAGCAGACACTGTGTGAATTATAGAGAATTCCAGTCACTGTGTACATCATAGAGAATAGCAGTCCCTGTGTATATTATAGAGAATAGCAGCACCTGTGTATATTATAGAGAATAGCAGTCCCTGTGTATATCATAGAGAATAACAGCCCATGTGTATATTATAGAGAATAGCAGCCCCTGTGAATATTATAGAGAATAGCAGTCGCTGTGTATATTATAGAGAATAGCAGCCCCTGTGAATATTATAGAGAATAGCAGTCGCTGTGTATATTATAGAGAATAGCAGTCCCTGTGAATATTATAGAGAATAGCAGTGACTGTGTATAATATAGAGAATAGCAGTCCCTGTGTATATCATAGAGAATAGCAGTCCCTGTGTATATTATAGAGAATAGCAGTCCCTGTGTACATTATAGAGAATAGCAGTCCCTGTGTATATTATAGAGAATAGCAGTCCCTGTGTATATTATAGAGAATAGCAGTCCCTGTGTATATTATAGAGAATAGCAGTCACTGTGTATATTATAGAGAATCGCAGTCCCTGTGTATATTACAGAGAATAGCAGTCCCTGTTTATATTATAGAGAATAGCAGTCCCTGTGTATAATACAGAGAATAGCAGTCCCTGTGTATATTATAGAGAATAGCAGTCCCTGTGTATATTATAGAGAATAGCAGTCCCTGTGTATATTATAGAGAATAACAGTCCCTGTGTATATTATAGAGAAAAGCAGTCCCTGTGTATATTATAGAGAATAGCAGTGCCTGTGTATATTATAGAGAATAGCAGTCCCTGTGTATATTATAGAGAATAGCAGTCCCTGTGTATATGATAGAGAATAGCAGTCCCTGTGTATATTATAGAGAATAGCAGCCCCTGTGTATATTATAGAGAATAGCAGCCCCTGTGTATATTATAGAGAATAGCAGTCCCTGTGTATATTATAGAGAATAGCAGCCCCTGTGTATATTATAGAGAATAGCAGTCCCTGTGTATATTATAGAGAATACCAGTCACTGTGTATATTATAGAGAATAGCAGTCCCTGTGTATATTATAGAGAATAGCAGTCCCTGTGTATATTATAGAGAATAGCAGTCCCTGTGTATATTACAGAGAATAGCAGTCCCTGTGTATATTATAGAGAATAGCAGTCCCTGTGTATATTATAGAGAATAGCAGTCCCTGTGTATATTATAGAGAATAGCAGTCCCTGTGTATATTATAGAGAATAGCAGTGCCTGTGTATATTATAGAGAATAGCAGTCCCTGTGTATATTATAGAGAATAGCAGTCCCTGTGTATATTATAGAGAACAGCAGTGCCTGTGTATATTATAGAGAATAGCAGTCCCTGTGTATATTATAGAGAATAGCAGTCCCTGTGTATATTACAGAGAATAGCAGTCACTGTGTATATTATAGAGAACAGCAGTCCCTGTGTATATTATAGAGAATAGCAGTCCCTGTGTATATTATAGAGAATAGCAGTCCCTCTGTATATTATAGAGAATAGCAGCCCCAGTGTATATTATAGAGAATAACAGTCCCTGTGTGTATTATAGAGAATAGCAGTCCCTGTGTGTATTATAGAGAATAGCAGTCACTGTGTATATTATAGAGAATAGCAGTCACTGTGTATATTATAGAGAATAACAGTCCCTGTGTGTATTATAGAGAATAGCAGTCCCTGTGTGTATTATAGAGAATAGCAGTCACTGTGTATATTATAGAGAATAGCAGTCCCTGTGTACATTATAGAGAATAGCAGTCCCTGTGTATATTATAGAGAATAGCAATCCCTGTGTATATTATAGAGAATAGCAGTCCCTGTGTATATTATAGAGAATAGCAGTCACTGTGTATCTTATAGAGAATAGGAGTTCCTGTGTATATTATAGAGAGTAGCAGCGACTGTGTATATTATAGAGAATAGCAGTCCCTGTGTATATTATAGGGAATAGCAGTCCCTGTGTATAATATAGAGAATACCAGTCCCTGTGTATATTATAGAGAATAACAGTCCCTGTGTATATTATAGAGAATAGCAGTCACTGTGTATATTATAGAGAATAGCAGTCCCTGTGTATATTATAGGGAATAGCAGTCCCTGTGTATATTATAGAGAATAGCAGTCCCTGTGTATATTATAGAGAATAGCAGTCCCTGTGTATATTATAGAGAATAGCAGTACCTGTGTATATTATAGAGAATAACAGTCCCTGTGTATATTACAGAGAATAGCAGTCCCTGTGTATATTATAGAGAATAGCAGTCCCTGTGTATATTACAGAGAATAGCAGTCCCTGTGTATATTATAGAGAATAGCAGTCCTTGTGTATATTATAGAGAATAGCAGACCCTGTGTATATTACAGGGAATAGCAGTCCCTGTGTATATTATAGGGAATAGCAGTCCCTGTGTATATTATAGAGAATAGCAGTCCCTGTGTATATTATAGAGAATAGCAGCACCTGTGTATATTATAGAGAATAGCAGTCCCTGTGTATATTATAGAGAATAGCAGTCCCTGTGTATATTATAGAGAATAGCAGTCCCTGTGTATATTATAGGGAATAGCAGCACATGTGTATATTATAGAGAATAGCAGTCCCTGTGTATATTGTAGAGAATAGCAGTCCCTGTGTATATTATAGAGAATAGCAGTCCCTGTGTATATTACAGAGAATAGCAGTCCCTGTGTATATTAGAGAGAATAGCAGACCCTGTGTATATTATAGAGAATAGCAGTCCCTGTGTATATTATAGAGAATAGCAGTCATGTGTATATTATAGAGAATAGCAGTCCCTGTGTATATTATAGAGAATAGCAGTCACTTTGTATATTATAGAGAATAGCAGTCCCTGTGTATATTAGAGAGAATAGCAGTCCCTGTGTATATTATAGAGAATAGCAGTCCCTATGTATATTAGAGGGAATAGCAGTCCCTGTGTATATTATAGAGAATAGCAGTCCCTGTGTATATTAGAGAGAATAGCAGCACCTGTGTATATTATAGAGAATAGCAGTCCCTGTGTATATTATAGAGAATAGCAGTCCCTGTGTATATTATAGAGAATAGCAGTCCCTGTGTATATTATAGAGAATAGCAGCTCCTGTGTATATTATAGAGAATAGCAGTCCCTGTGTATATTATAGAGCATAGCAGCCCCTGTGTATATTATAGAGAATAGCAGTCCCTGTGTATATTGTAGAGAATAGCAGCCCCTGTGTATATTATAGAGAATAGCAGTCCCTGTGTATATTATAGAGAATAGCAGTCACAGTGTATATTATAGAGAATTGCAGTCCCTGTGTACATTATAGAGAATAGTAGTCCCTGTGTATATTATAGAGAATAGCAGACCCTGTGTATATTATAGAGAATAACAGTCCCTGTGTTTATTATAGAGAATAGCAGTCCCTGTGTATATTATAGAGAATAACAGTCCATGTGTATATTATAGAGAATAGCAGTCCCTGTGTATATTATAGAGAATATCAGTCCCTGTGTATATTATAGAGAATAATAGTCCCTGTGTATATTATAGAGAATAGCAGACACTGTGTGAATTATAGAGAATTCCAGTCACTGTGTACATCATAGAGAATAGCAGTCCCTGTGTATATTATAGAGAATAGCAGCACCTGTGTATATTATAGAGAATAGCAGTCCCTGTGTATATCATAGAGAATAACAGCCCATGTGTATATTATAGAGAATAGCAGCCCCTGTGAATATTATAGAGAATAGCAGTCGCTGTGTATATTATAGAGAATAGCAGCCCCTGTGAATATTATAGAGAATAGCAGTCGCTGTGTATATTATAGAGAATAGCAGTCCCTGTGAATATTATAGAGAATAGCAGTGACTGTGTATAATATAGAGAATAGCAGTCCCTGTGTATATCATAGAGAATAGCAGTCCCTGTGTATATTATAGAGAATAGCAGTCCCTGTGTACATTATAGAGAATAACAGTCCCTGTGTATATTATAGAGAATAGCAGTCCCTGTGTATATTATAGAGAATAGCAGTCCCTGTGTATATTATAGAGAATAGCAGCCTCTGTGTATATTATAGAGAATGACAGTCCCTGTGTATATTATAGAGAATAGCAGTCCCTGTGTATATTATAGAGAATTGCAGTCCCTGTGTATATTATAGAGAATAGCAGTCCCTGTGTATATTATAGAGAATCACAGTCCCTGTGTATATTATAGAGAATGACAGTCCCTGTGTATATTATAGAGAATAGCAGTCCCTATGTATATTATAGAGAATAGCAGTCCCTGTGTATATTATAGAGAATAGCAGTCACTGTGTATATTATAGAGAATGACAGTCCCTGTGTATATTATGGAGAATAGCAGTCCCTGTGTACATTATAGAGAATGACAGTCCCTGTGTATATTATGGAGAATAACAGTCCCTGTGTATATTATAGAGAATAGCAGTCCCTGTGTATATTATAGAGAATAGCAGTCACTGTGTATATTATAGAGAATAGCAGACCCTGTGTATATTATAGAGAATAGCAGTCCCTGTGTATATTATAGAGAATAGCAGTCCCTGTGTATATTATATAGAATAGCAGTCCCTGTGTATATTATAGAGAGTAGCAGTCCCTGTGTGTATTATAGAGAATAGCAGTCCCTGTGTATATTATAGAGAATAGCAGTCCCTGTGTATATTATAGAGAACAGCAGTCCCTGTGTATATTACAGAGAAAAGCAGTCCCTGTGTATATTATAGAGAATAGCAGCCCCTCTGTATATTATAGAGAATAGCAGTCCCTGTGTATATTATAGAGAATAGCAGTC
>JANJGN010002412.1:30000-72155 GCA_026770705.1 Isurus oxyrinchus
GTAACAGGCTCGAGAAGGGGCTGAATGGGCCTCCTCCTGTTCCTGTGTAACAGGCTCGAGAAGGAGCTGAATGGGATCCTCCTGTTCCTGTGTAACAGGCTCGAGGGGCTGAATGGGATCCTCCTGTTGCTGTGTAACAGGCTCGAGAAGGGGCTGAATGGGATCCTCCTGTTCCTGTGTAACAAGCTCGAGAAGGGTCTGAATGGGATCCTCCTGTTCCTGTGTAACAAGCTCGAGAAGGGGCTGAATGGACCTCCTCCTGTTCCTGTGTAACAGGCTCGAGAAGGGGCTGAATGGGATCCTCCTGTTCCTGTGTTACAGGCTTGAGAAGGGGCTGAATGGGATCCTCTTGTTCCTGTGTAACTGGCTCGAGAAGGGGCTGAATGGGATCCTCCTGTTCCTGTGTAACAGGCTCGAGGGGCTGAATGGCCTCCTCCTGTTCCTGTCTAACAGGCTCGAGAAGGGGCTGAATGGTCCTCCTCCTGTTCCTGTGTAACAGGCTCGAGAAGGGGCTGAATGGGCCTCCTTCTGTTCCTGTGTAACAGGCTCGAGAAGGGGCTGAATGGGATCCTCCTGTTCCTGTGTAACACGCTCGAGAAGGGGCTGAATGGGCCTCCTCCTGTTCCTGTGTAACATGCTCGAGAAGGGGCTGAATGGCCTCCTCCTGTTCCTGTGTAACAGGCTCGAGAAGGGGCTGAATGGGCCTCCTCCTGTTCCTGTGTAACAGGCTAGAGAAGGGGCTGAATGGGATCCTCCTGTTCCTGTGTAACAGGCTCGAGAAGGGGCTGAATGGGCCTCCTCCTGTTCCTGTGTAACAGGCTCGAGAAGGGGCTGAATGGGCCTCCTCCTGTTCCTGTGTAACATGCTCGAGAAGGGGCTGAATGGGCCTCCTCCTGTTCCTGTGTAACAGGCTCGAGAAGGGGCTGAATGGGATCCTCCTGTTCTTGTGTAACAGGCTCGAGAAGGGGCTGAATGGGATCCTCCTGTTCCTGTGTAACAGGTTAGAGAAGGGGCTGAATGGGATCCTCCTGTTCCTGTGTGACAGGCTCGAGAAGGGGCTGAATGGCCTCCTCCTGTTCCTGTGTAACAGGCTCGAGAAGGGGCTGAATGGCTTCCTCCTCTTCTTGTGTAACAGGCTCGAGAAGGGGCTGAATGGGATCCTCCTGTTCCTGTGTAACAGGCTCGAGAAGGGGCTGAATGGGATCCTCCTGTTCCTGTGTGACAGGCTCTAGAAGGGGCTGAATGGGATCCTCCTGTTCCTGTGTAACAGGCTCTAGAAGGGGCTGAATGGGATCTTCCTGTTCCTGTGTGACCGGCTCGAGAAGGGGCTGAATGGGTCTCCTCCTGTTCCTTTGTAACAGGCTCGAGAAGGGGCTGAATGGCCTCCTCCTGTTCCAGTGTAACAGGCTCGAAAAGGGCTGAATAGCTTCCTCCTGTTCTTGTGTAACAGGCTCAAGAAGGGCCTGAATGGCCTCCTCCTGTTCCTGTTTAACAGGCTTGAGAAGGGGCTGAATGGGATCCTCCTGCTCCTGTGTAACAGGCTCGAGAAGGGGCTGAATGGCCTCCTCCTGTTCCTGTGTAACAGGCTCGAGAAGGGGCTGAATGGCCCTCCTCCTGTTCCTGTGTAACAGGCTCGAGAAGGGGCTGAATTGGATCCTCCTGTTCCTGTGTAACAGGCTCGAGAAGGGGCTGAAAGGGCCTCCTCCTGTTCCTGTGTAACAGGCTCGAGAAGGGGTTGAATGGGATCCTCCTGTTCCTGTGTAACAGGCTCGAGAAGGGGCTGAATGGCCCTCCTCCTGTTCCGGTGTAACAGGCTCGAGAAGGGGCTGAATGGGATCCTCCTGTTCCTGTGTAACAGGCTCGAGAAGGGGCTGAATGGGATCCTCCTGTTCCTGTGTAACAGGCTCGAGAAGGGGCTGAATGGGATCCTCCTGTTCCTGTGTAACAGGCTCGAGAAGGGGCTGAATGGCCTCCTCCTGTTCCTGTGTAACAGGCTCGAGAAGGGGCTGAATGGGATCCTCCTGTTCCTGTGTGACAGGCTCGAGAAGGGGCTGAATGGGCCTCCTCCTGTTCCTGTGTAACAGGCTCGAGAAGGGGCTGAATGGCCTCCTCCTGTTCCTGTGTAACAGGCTCGAGAAGGGGCAGAATGGGATCCTCCTGTTCCTGTGTGACAGGCTCGAGAAGGGGCTGAATGGGCCTCCTCCTGTTCCTGTGTAACAGGCTCGAGAAGGGGCTGAATGGCCTCCTCCTGTTCCTGTGTAACAGGATCGAGAAGGGGCTGAATGGGATCCTCCTGTTCCTGTGTAACAGGCTCGAGAAGGGGCTGAAAGGGCCTCCTCCTGTTCCTGTGCAACAGGCTCGAGAAGGGGCTGAATGGCCTTCTCCTGTTCCTGAGTAACAGGCTCGAGAAGGGGCTGAATGGGATCCTCCTGTTCCTGTGTAACAGGCTCGAGCGGCTGAATGAGCTACTCCTATTCCTGTGTAACAGGCTCGAGAAGGGGCTGAATGGGATCCTCCTGTTCCTGTGTAACAGGCTCGAGAAGGGGCTGAATGGGATCCTCCTGTTCCTGTGCAACAGGCTCGAGAAGGGGCTGAATGAGCCTCCTCCTGTTCCTGTGTAACAGGCTCGAGAAGGGGCTGAATGGCCTCCTCCTGTTCCTGTGTAACAGGCTCGAGAAGGGGCTGAATGGGCCTCCTCCTGTTCCTGTGTAACAGGCTAGAGAAGGGGCTGAATGGGATCCTCCTGTTCCTGTGTAACAGGCTCGAGAAGGGGCTGAATGGGCCTCCTCCTGTTCCTGTGTAACAGGCTCGAGAAGGGGCTGAATGGGCCTCCTCCTGTTCCTGTGTAACATGCTCGAGAAGGGGCTGAATGGGCCTCCTCCTGTTCCTGTGTAACAGGCTCGAGAAGGGGCTGAATGGGATCCTCCTGTTCTTGTGTAACAGGCTCGAGAAGGGGCTGAATGGGATCCTCCTGTTCCTGTGTAACAGGTTAGAGAAGGGGCTGAATGGGATCCTCCTGTTCCTGTGTGACAGGCTCGAGAAGGGGCTGAATGGCCTCCTCCTGTTCCTGTGTAACAGGCTCGAGAAGGGGCTGAATGGCTTCCTCCTCTTCTTGTGTAACAGGCTCGAGAAGGGGCTGAATGGGATCCTCCTGTTCCTGTGTAACAGGCTCGAGAAGGGGCTGAATGGGATCCTCCTGTTCCTGTGTGACAGGCTCTAGAAGGGGCTGAATGGGATCCTCCTGTTCCTGTGTAACAGGCTCTAGAAGGGGCTGAATGGGATCTTCCTGTTCCTGTGTGACCGGCTCGAGAAGGGGCTGAATGGGTCTCCTCCTGTTCCTTTGTAACAGGCTCGAGAAGGGGCTGAATGGCCTCCTCCTGTTCCAGTGTAACAGGCTCGAAAAGGGCTGAATAGCTTCCTCCTGTTCTTGTGTAACAGGCTCAAGAAGGGCCTGAATGGCCTCCTCCTGTTCCTGTTTAACAGGCTTGAGAAGGGGCTGAATGGGATCCTCCTGCTCCTGTGTAACAGGCTCGAGAAGGGGCTGAATGGCCTCCTCCTGTTCCTGTGTAACAGGCTCGAGAAGGGGCTGAATGGCCCTCCTCCTGTTCCTGTGTAACAGGCTCGAGAAGGGGCTGAATTGGATCCTCCTGTTCCTGTGTAACAGGCTCGAGAAGGGGCTGAAAGGGCCTCCTCCTGTTCCTGTGTAACAGGCTCGAGAAGGGGTTGAATGGGATCCTCCTGTTCCTGTGTAACAGGCTCGAGAAGGGGCTGAATGGCCCTCCTCCTGTTCCGGTGTAACAGGCTCGAGAAGGGGCTGAATGGGATCCTCCTGTTCCTGTGTAACAGGCTCGAGAAGGGGCTGAATGGGATCCTCCTGTTCCTGTGTAACAGGCTCGAGAAGGGGCTGAATGGGATCCTCCTGTTCCTGTGTAACAGGCTCGAGAAGGGGCTGAATGGCCTCCTCCTGTTCCTGTGTAACAGGCTCGAGAAGGGGCTGAATGGGATCCTCCTGTTCCTGTGTGACAGGCTCGAAAAGGGGCTGAATGGGCCTCCTCCTGTTCCTGTGTAACAGGCTCGAGAAGGGGCTGAATGGCCTCCTCCTGTTCCTGTGTAACAGGCTCGAGAAGGGGCAGAATGGGATCCTCCTGTTCCTGTGTGACAGGCTCGAGAAGGGGCTGAATGGGCCTCCTCCTGTTCCTGTGTAACAGGCTCGAGAAGGGGCTGAATGGCCTCCTCCTGTTCCTGTGTAACAGGATCGAGAAGGGGCTGAATGGGATCCTCCTGTTCCTGTGTAACAGGCTCGAGAAGGGGCTGAAAGGGCCTCCTCCTGTTCCTGTGCAACAGGCTCGAGAAGGGGCTGAATGGCCTTCTCCTGTTCCTGAGTAACAGGCTCGAGAAGGGGCTGAATGGGATCCTCCTGTTCCTGTGTAACAGGCTCGAGCGGCTGAATGAGCTACTCCTATTCCTGTGTAACAGGCTCGAGAAGGGGCTGAATGGGATCCCCCTGTTCCTGTGCAACAGGCTAGAGTAGGGGCTGAATGGGATCCTCCTGTTCCTGTGCAACAGGCTCGAGAAGGGGCTGAATGAGCCTCCTCCTGTTCCTGTGTAACAGGCTCGAGGGACTGAATGGGCCTCCTCCTGTTCCTGTGAAACAGGCTCGAGAAGGGGCTGAATGGGATCCTCATGTTCCTGTGTAACAGGGTCGAGAAGGGGCTGAATGGGCCTCCTCCTGTTCCTGTGTAACAGGCTCGAGAAGGGGCTGAATGTGATCCTCCTGTTCCTGTGTAACAGTTTCGAGAGGGGGCTGAATGGGATCCTCCTGTTCCTGTGTAACAGGCTCGAGAAGGGGCTGAATGGCCTCCTCCTGTTCCTGTGTAACAGGCTCGAGAAGGGGCTGAATGGGATCCTCCTGTTCCTGTGTAACAGGCTCGAGAAGGGGCTGAATGGGATCCTCCTGTTCCTGTGTAACAGGATCGAGAAGGGGCTGAATGGGATCCTCCTGTTCCTGTGTAACAGGCTCGAGAAGGGGCTGAATGGGATCTTCATGTTCCTGTGTAACAGGATCGAGAAGGGGCTGAATGGGATCCTCCTGTTCCTGTGTAACAGGCTCGAGAAGGGGCTGAAAGGGCCTCCTCCTGTTCCTGTGCAACAGGCTCGAGAAGGGGCTGAATGGCCTCCTCCTGTTCCTCTGTAACAGGCTCGAGAAGGGACTGAATGGGCCTCCTCCTGTTCCTGAGTAACAGGCTCGAGAAGGGGGCTGAATGGGATCCTCCTGTTCCTGTGTAACAGGCTCGAGGGGCTGAATGAGCTACTCCTATTCCTGTGTAACAGGCTCGAGAAGGGGCTGAATGGGATCCCCCTGTTCCTGTGCAACAGGCTAGAGTAGGGGCTGAATGGGATCCTCCTGTTCCTGTGCAACAGGCTCGAGAAGGGGCTGAATGAGCCTCCTCCTGTTCCTGTGTAACAGGCTCGAGGGACTGAATGGGCCTCCTCCTGTTCCTGTGAAACAGGCTCGAGAAGGGACTGAATGGGCCTCCTCCTGTTCCTGTGTAACAAGGTTGAGAGGCTGAATGGGATCCTCCTGTTCCTGTGTAACAGGCTCGAGAAGGGGCTGAATGGGCCTCCTCCTGTTCCTGTGTAACAGGCTCGAGAAGGGTCTGAATGGGCCTCCTCCTGTTCCTGTGTAACAGGCTCGAGAAGGGGCTGAATGGGCCTCCTCCTGTTCCTGTGTAACAGGCTCGAGAAGGGGCTGAATGGTCCTCCTACTGTTCCTGTGTAACAGCCTCGAGAAAGGGCTGAATGGGCCTCTTCCTGTTCCTGTGTAACAGGCTCGAGGGGCTGAATGGACCACCTCCTGTTCCTGTGTAACAGGCTCGAGAAGGGACTGAATGGGCCTCCTCCTGTTCCTGTGTAACAAGGTTGAGAGGCTGAATGGGATCCTCCTGTTCCTGTTTAACAGACTCGAGGGGCTGAATGTGATCCTCCTGTTCCTGTGTAACAGGCTCGAGATGGTGCTGTATGGGAACCTCCTGTTCCTCTGTAACAGGCTCGAGAAGGGGCTGAATGGGCCTCCTCCTGTTCCTGAGTAACAGGCTCGTGGGTGCTGAATGGCCTCCTCCTGTTCCTATGTAACAGGCTCGAGAAGGGGCTGAATGGGATCCTTATGTTCCTGTGTAACAGGGTCGAGAAGGGGCTGAATGGGCCTCCTCCTGTTCCAGTGTAACAGGCTCGAGAAGGGGCTGAATGTGATCCTCCTGTTCCTGTGTAACAGTTTCGAGAGGGGGCTGAATGGGATCCTCCTGTTCCTGTGTAACAGGCTCGAGAAGGGGCTGAATGGGCCTCCTCCTGTTCCTGTGTAACAGGCTCGAGAAGGGGCTGAATGGACGTCCTCCTGTTCCTGTGTAACAGGCTCGAGAAGGGGCTGAATGGGATCCTCCTGTTCCTGTGTAAAAGGCTCGAGAAGGTGCTGAATGGCCTCCTCCTGTTCCTGTGTAACAGGTTCGAGAAGGGGCTGAATGGGCCTCCTCCTGTTCCTGTGTAACAGGCTCGAGAAGGGGCTGAATGGCCCTCCTCCTCTTCCTGTGTAACAGTCTCGAGAAGGGGCTGAATGGGATCCTCCTGTTCCTGTGTAACAGTCTCGAGAAGGGGCTGAATGGGATCCTACTGTTCCTGTGTAACAGGCTCGAGAATGGGCTGAATGGGCCTCCTCCTGTTCCTGTGTAACAGGCTCGAGAAGGGGCTGAATGGGATCCTCCTGTTCCTGTGTAACAGGCTCGAGAAGGGTCTGAATGGACCTCCTCCTGTTCCTGTGTAACAGGCTCGATAAGGGGCTGAATGGAGCTCCTCCTGTTCCTGTGTAACAGGCTCAAGAAGGGGCTGAATGGCCTCCTCCTGTTCCTGTTTAACAGGCTCGAGAAGGGGCTGAATGGGATCCTCCTGTTCCTGTGTAACAGGCTCGAGAAGGGGCTGAATGGCCTCCTCCTGTTCCTGTGTAACAGGCTCGAGAAGGGGCTGAATGGCCTCCTCCTGTTCCTGTATAACAGGCTCGAGAAGGGGCTGAATGGCTTCCTCCTCTTCTTTTGTAACAGGCTCGAGAAGGGGCTGAATGGCCTCCTCCTGTTCCTGTGTAACAGGCTCGAGAAGGGGCTGAATGGGATCCTCCTGTTCCTGTGTAACAGGCTCGAGAAGGGGCTGAATGGGATCTTCCTGTTCCTGTGTGACCGGCTCGAGAAGGGGCTGAATGGGCCTCCTCCTGTTCCTGCGTAACAGGCTTGAGAAGGGGCTGAATGGCCTCCTCCTGTTCCAGTGTAACAGGCTCGAAAAGGGGCTGAATGGCTTCCTCCTCTTCTTGTGTAACAGGCTCGAGAAGGGGCTGAATGGCCTCCTCCTGTTCCTGTGTAACAGGCTCGAGAA
Organism: Isurus oxyrinchus; assembly: GCA_026770705.1. Taxonomy (NCBI): domain Eukaryota; kingdom Metazoa; phylum Chordata; class Chondrichthyes; order Lamniformes; family Lamnidae; genus Isurus; species Isurus oxyrinchus. The sequence goes on from JANJGN010002412.1 coordinate 37,414, forward strand.
GGGGCTGAATGGGATCCTCCTGTTCCTGTGTAACAGGCTCGAGAAGGGGCTGAATGGGATCCTCCTGTTCCTGTGTGACAAGCTCGAGAAGGGGCTGAATGGGATCCTCCTGTTCCTGTGTAACAGGCTCGAGAAGGGGCTGAATGGGATCCTCCTGTTCCTGTGTAACAGGCTCGAGAAGGGGCTGAATGGCCTCCTCCTGTTCCTGTGTAACAGGCTCGAGAAGGGGCTGAATGGCCTCCTCCTGTTCCTGTGTAACAGGCTCGAGAAGGGGCTGAATGGACCTCCTCCTTTTCCTGTGTAACAGGCTTGAGAAGGGGCTGAATGGGACTCATCCTGTTCCTGTGTAATAGGCTCGAGAAGGGGCTGAATGGGATCCTCCTGTTCCTGTGAAACAGGCTCGAGAAGGGACTGAATGGGACTCATCCTGTTCCTGTGTAATAGGCTCGAGAAGGGGCTGAATGGGACTCATCCTGTTCCTGTGTAATAGGCTCGAGAATGGGCTGAATGGGATCCTCCTGTTCCTGTGAAACAGGCTCGAGAAGGGGCTGAATGGGATCCTCCTGTTCCTGTGTAACAGGCTCGAGAAGGGGCTGAATGGGCCTCCTCCTGTTCCTGTGAAACAGGCTCGAGAAGGGGCTGAATGGGATCCTCCTGTTCCTGTGTAACAGGCTCGAGAAGGGGCTGAATGGGCCTCCTACTGTTCCTGTGTAACAGGCTCGAGAAGGGGCTGAATGGGCCTCCTGTTCCTGTGTAACAGGCTCGAGAAGGGGCTGAATGGGCCTCCTCCTGTTCCAGTGTAACAGGCTCAAGAAGGGGCTGAATGGGCCTCCTCCTGTTCCTGTGTAACAGGCTCGAGAAGGGGCTGAATAGCCTCCTCCTGTTCCTGTGTAACAGGCTCAAGAAGGGGCTGAATGGGATCCTCCTGTTGCTGTGTAACAGGCTCGAGAAGGGGCTGAATGGGCCTCCTCCTGTTCCTGTGTAACAGGCTCGAGAAGGGCCTGAATGTATCTCCTCCTGTTCCTGTGTAACAGGCTCGAGAAGGGGCTGAATGGGCCTCCTCCTGTTCCTGTGTAACAGGCTCGAGAAGGGGCTGAATGGCTTCCTCCTGTTCCTGTGTAACAGGCTCGAGAAGGGGCTGAATGGCCTCCTCCTGTTCTTGTGTAACAGGCTCAAGAAGGGGCTGAATGGCCTCCTCCTGTTCCTGTGTAACAGGCTCGAGAAGGAGCTGAATGGGATCCTCCTGTTCCTGTGTAACAGGCTCGAGAAGGGGCTGAATGGGCCTCCTCCTGTTCCTGTGTAACAGGCTCGAGAAGGGGCTGAATGGGCCTCCTCCTGTTCCTGTGTAACAGGCTCGAGAAGGGGCTGAATGGGCCTCCTCCTGTTCCTGTGTAGCAGGCTCGAGAAGGGGCTGAATGGGATCCTCCTGTTCCTGTGTAACAGGCTCGATAAGGGGCTGAATGGGATCCTCCTGTTCCTGTGTAACAGGCTCGAGGGGCTGAATGGGCCTCCCCCTGTTGCTGTGTAACAGGCTCGAGAAGGGGCTGAATGGGATCCTCCTGTTCCTGTGAAACTGGTTCGAGAAGGGTCTGAATGGGATCCTCCTGTTCCTGTGTAACAGGCTCGAGAAGGGGCTGAATGGGCCACCTCCTGTTCCTGTGTAACAGGCTCTAGAAGGGGCTGAATGGGATCCTCCTGTTCCTGTGTAACAGGCTCGAGAATGGGCTGAATGGGATCCTCCTGTTCCTGAGTAACAGGCTCGAGAAGGGGCTGAATGGGCCACCTCCTGTTCCTGTGTAACAGGCTCTAGAAGGGGCTGAATGGGATCCTCCTGTTCCTGTGTAACAGGCTCGAGAATGGGCTGAATGGGATCCTCCTGTTCCTGAGTAACAAGGTCGAGAGGCTGAATGGGCCTCCTACTGTTCCTGTGTAACAGGCTCGAGAAGGGGCTGAATGGGCCTCCTCCTGTTCCTGTGTAACAGACTCGAGGGACTGAGTGGGCCTCCTACTGTTCCTGTGAAACAGGCTCGAGAAGGGGCTGAATGGGCCTCCACATGTTCCTGTGAAACAGGCTCGAGAAGGGGCTGAATGGGCCTCCACATGTTCCTGTGAAACAGGCTCGAGAAGGGGCTGAATGGGATTCTCCTGTTCCTGTGTAACAGGCTCGAGAAGGGGCTGAATGGGATCCTCCTGTTCCTTTGTAACAGGCTCGAGATGGGGCTGAATGGGCCTCCTCCTGTTCCTGTGTAACAGGCTCGATAAGGGGCTGAATGGGATCCTCCTGTTCCTGTGTAACAGGCTCGAGGGGCTGAATGGGCCTCCCCCTGTTGCTGTGTAACAGGCTCGAGAAGGGGCTGAATGGGATCCTCCTGTTCCTGTGAAACTGGTTCGAGAAGGGTCTGAATGGGATCCTCCTGTTCCTGTGTAACAGGCTCGAGAAGGGGCTGAATGGGCCACCTCCTGTTCCTGTGTAACAGGCTCTAGAAGGGGCTGAATGGGATCCTCCTGTTCCTGTGTAACAGGCTCGAGAAGGGGCTGAATGGGATCCTCCTGTTCCTGAGTAACCAGGTCGAGAGGCTGAATGGGCCTCCTACTGTTCCTGTGTAACAGGCTCGAGAAGGGGCTGAATGGGCCTCCTCCTGTTCCTGTGTAACAGACTCGAGGGACTGAGTGGGCCTCCTACTGTTCCTGTGAAACAGGCACGAGAAGGGGCTGAATGGGCCTCCACATGTTCCTGTGAAACAGGCTCGAGAAGGGGCTGAATGGGCCTCCACATGTTCCTGTGAAACAGGCTCGAGAAGGGGCTGAATGGGATTCTCCTGTTCCTGTGTAACAGGCTCGAGAAGGGGCTGAATGGGATCCTCCTGTTCCTTTTTAACAGGCTCGAGATGGGGCTGAATGGGCCTCCTCCTGTTCCTGTGTAACAGGCTCGAGAAGGGGCTGAATGGGCTCTTCCTGTTCCTGTGTAACAGGCTCGTGAAGGGGCTGAATGGGATCCTCCTGTTCCTGTGTAACAGGCTCGAGAAGGGGCTGAATGGGATCCTCTTGTTCCTGTGTAACAGACTCGAGAAGGGGCTGAATGGGATCCTCTTGTTCCTGTGTAACAGGCTCGAGAAGGGGCTGAATGGGCCTCCTCCTGTTCCTGTGTAACAGGCTCGAGAAGGGGCTGAATGGGCCTCCTCCTGTTCCTGTGTAACAGGCTCGAGAAGGGGCTGAATGGGATCCTCCTGTTCCTGTGTAACAGGCTCGAGAAGGGGCTGAATGGGATCCTCCTGTTCCTGTGTAACAGGCTCGAGAAGGGGCTGAATGGGATTCTCCTGTTCCTGTGTAACAGGCTCGAGAAGGGGCTGAATGGGCCTCCTCCTTTTACTCTGTAAAAGGCTCGAGAAGGGGCTGAATGGGATCCTCCTGTTCCTGTGTAACAGGCTCGAGAAGGGGCTGAATGTGTCTCCTCCTGTTCCTGTGTAACAGGCTCGAGAAGGGGCTGAATGGGCTGCTCCTGTTCCTGTGTAACAGGCTCGAGAAGGGGCTGAATGGGCCTCCTCCAGTTCCTGCGTAACAGGCTCGAGAAGGAGCTGAATGGGATCCTCCTGTTCCTGTGTAACAGGCTCGAGAAGGGGCTGAATGGGCCTCCTCCTGTTCCTGTGTAACAGGCTCGAGGGGCTGAATGGGATCCTCCTGTTGCTGTGTAACAGGCTCGAGAAGGGGCTGAATGGGATCCTCCTGTTCCTGTGTAACAAGCTCGAGAAGGGTCTGAATGGGATCCTCCTGTTCCTGTGTAACAAGCTCGAGAAGGGGCTGAATGGACCTCCTCCTGTTCCTGTGTAACAGGCTCGAGAAGGGGCTGAATGGGATCCTCCTGTTCCTGTGTTACAGGCTTGAGAAGGGGCTGAATGGGATCCTCTTGTTCCTGTGTAACTGGCTCGAGAAGGGGCTGAATGGGATCCTCCTGTTCCTGTGTAACAGGCTCGAGGGGCTGAATGGCCTCCTCCTGTTCCTGTCTAACAGGCTCGAGAAGGGGCTGAATGGTCCTCCTCCTGTTCCTGTGTAACAGGCTCGAGAAGGGGCTGAATGGGCCTCCTTCTGTTCCTGTGTAACAGGCTCGAGAAGGGGCTGAATGGGATCCTCCTGTTCCTGTGTAACACGCTCGAGAAGGGGCTGAATGGGCCTCCTCCTGTTCCTGTGTAACATGCTCGAGAAGGGGCTGAATGGCCTCCTCCTGTTCCTGTGTAACAGGCTCGAGAAGGGGCTGAATGGGCCTCCTCCTGTTCCTGTGTAACAGGCTAGAGAAGGGGCTGAATGGGATCCTCCTGTTCCTGTGTAACAGGCTCGAGAAGGGGCTGAATGGGCCTCCTCCTGTTCCTGTGTAACAGGCTCGAGAAGGGGCTGAATGGGCCTCCTCCTGTTCCTGTGTAACATGCTCGAGAAGGGGCTGAATGGGCCTCCTCCTGTTCTTGTGTAACAGGCTCGAGAAGGGGCTGAATGGGATCCTCCTGTTCCTGTGTAACAGGCTCGAGAAGGGGCTGAATGGCCTCCTCCTGTTCCTGTGTAACAGGCTCCAGAAGGGGCTGAATGGGATCCTCCTGTTCCTGTGTAACAGGTTAGAGAAGGGGCTGAATGGGATCCTCCTGTTCCTGTGTAACAGGCTCGAGAAGGGGCTGAATGGGATCTTCCTGTTCCTGTGTAACAGGATCGAGAAGGGGCTGAATGGGATCCTCCTGTTCCTGTGTAACAGGCTCGAGAAGGGGCTGAAAGGGCCTCCTCCTGTTCCTGTGCAACAGGCTCGAGAAGGGGCTGAATGGCCTCCTCCTGTTCCTGTGTAACAGGCTCGAGAAGGGGCTGAATGGGGCCTCCTCCTGTTCCTCTGTAACAGGCTCGAGAAGGGACTGAATGGGCCTCCTCCTGTTCCTGAGTAACAGGCTCGAGAAGGGGCTGAATGGGATCCTCCTGTTCCTGTGTAACAGTTTCGAGCGGCTGAATGAGCTACTCCTATTCCTGTGTAACAGGCTCGAGAAGGGGCTGAATGGGATCCCCCTGTTCCTGTGCAACAGGCTAGAGTAGGGGCTGAATGGGATCCTCCTGTTCCTGTGCAACAGGCTCGAGAAGGGGCTGAATGAGCCTCCTCCTGTTCCTGTGTAACAGGCTCGAGGGACTGAATGGGCCTCCTCCTGTTCCTGTGAAACAGGCTCGAGAAGGGACTGAATGGGCCTCCTCCTGTTCCTGTGTAACAAGGTTGAGAGGCTGAATGGGATCCTCCTGTTCCTGTGTAACAGGCTCGAGAAGGGGCTGAATGGGCCTCCTCCTGTTCCTGTGTAACAGGCTCGAGAAGGGTCTGAATGGGCCTCCTCCTGTTCCTGTGTAACAGGCTCGAGAAGGGGCTGAATGGGCCTCCTCCTGTTCCTGTGTAACAGGCTCGAGAAGGGGCTGAATGGTCCTCCTACTGTTCCTGTGTAACAGCCTCGAGAAAGGGCTGAATGGGCCTCTTCCTGTTCCTGTGTAACAGGCTCGAGGGGCTGAATGGACCACCTCCTGTTCCTGTGTAACAGGCTCGAGAAGGGGCTGAATGGGATCCTCCTGTTCCTGTGTAACAGGCTCGATAAGGGGCTGAATGGGATCCTCCTGTTCCTGTGTAACAGGCTCGAGGGGCTGAATGGGCCTCCCCCTGTTGCTGTGTAACAGGCTCGAGAAGGGGCTGAATGGGATCCTCCTGTTCCTGTGAAACTGGTTCGAGAAGGGTCTGAATGGGATCCTCCTGTTCCTGTGTAACAGGCTCGAGAAGGGGCTGAATGGGCCACCTCCTGTTCCTGTGTAACAGGCTCTAGAAGGGGCTGAATGGGATCCTCCTGTTCCTGTGTAACAGGCTCGAGAAGGGGCTGAATGGGATCCTCCTGTTCCTGAGTAACCAGGTCGAGAGGCTGAATGGGCCTCCTACTGTTCCTGTGTAACAGGCTCGAGAAGGGGCTGAATGGGCCTCCTCCTGTTCCTGTGTAACAGACTCGAGGGACTGAGTGGGCCTCCTACTGTTCCTGTGAAACAGGCACGAGAAGGGGCTGAATGGGCCTCCACATGTTCCTGTGAAACAGGCTCGAGAAGGGGCTGAATGGGCCTCCACATGTTCCTGTGAAACAGGCTCGAGAAGGGGCTGAATGGGATTCTCCTGTTCCTGTGTAACAGGCTCGAGAAGGGGCTGAATGGGATCCTCCTGTTCCTTTTTAACAGGCTCGAGATGGGGCTGAATGGGCCTCCTCCTGTTCCTGTGTAACAGGCTCGAGAAGGGGCTGAATGGGCTCTTCCTGTTCCTGTGTAACAGGCTCGTGAAGGGGCTGAATGGGATCCTCCTGTTCCTGTGTAACAGGCTCGAGAAGGGGCTGAATGGGATCCTCTTGTTCCTGTGTAACAGACTCGAGAAGGGGCTGAATGGGATCCTCTTGTTCCTGTGTAACAGGCTCGAGAAGGGGCTGAATGGGCCTCCTCCTGTTCCTGTGTAACAGGCTCGAGAAGGGGCTGAATGGGCCTCCTCCTGTTCCTGTGTAACAGGCTCGAGAAGGGGCTGAATGGGATCCTCCTGTTCCTGTGTAACAGGCTCGAGAACGGGCTGAATGGGATCCTCCTGTTCCTGTGTAACAGGCTCGAGAAGGGGCTGAATGGGATTCTCCTGTTCCTGTGTAACAGGCTCGAGAAGGGGCTGAATGGGCCTCCTCCTTTTACTCTGTAAAAGGCTCGAGAAGGGGCTGAATGGGATCCTCCTGTTCCTGTGTAACAGGCTCGAGAAGGGGCTGAATGTGTCTCCTCCTGTTCCTGTGTAACAGGCTCGAGAAGGGGCTGAATGGGCTGCTCCTGTTCCTGTGTAACAGGCTCGAGAACGGGCTGAATGGGCCTCCTCCAGTTCCTGTGGAACAGGCTCGAGAAGGGGCTGAGTGGGATCCTCCTGTTCCGGTGTAACAGGCTCGAGAAGGGGCTGAATGGGCCTCCTCCTGTTCCTGTGTAACAGGCTCGAGGGGCTGAATGGGATCCTCCTGTTGCTGTGTAACAGGCTCGAGAAGGGGCTGAATGGGATCCTCCTGTTCCTGTGTAACAAGCTCGAGAAGGGTCTGAATGGGATCCTCCTGTTCCTGTGTAACAAGCTCGAGAAGGGGCTGAATGGACCTCCTCCTGTTCCTGTGTAACAGGCTCGAGAAGGGGCTGAATGGGATCCTCCTGTTCCTGTGTTACAGGCTTGAGAAGGGGCTGAATGGGATCCTCTTGTTCCTGTGTAACTGGCTCGAGAAGGGGCTGAATGGGATCCTCCTGTTCCTGTGTAACAGGCTCGAGGGGCTGAATGGCCTCCTCCTGTTCCTGTCTAACAGGCTCGAGAAGGGGCTGAATGGTCCTCCTCCTGTTCCTGTGTAACAGGCTCGAGAAGGGGCTGAATGGGCCTCCTTCTGTTCCTGTGTAACAGGCTCGAGAAGGGGCTGAATGGGATCCTCCTGTTCCTGTGTAACACGCTCGAGAAGGGGCTGAATGGGCCTCCTCCTGTTCCTGTGTAACATGCTCGAGAAGGGGCTGAATGGCCTCCTCCTGTTCCTGTGTAACAGGCTCGAGAAGGGGCTGAATGGGCCTCCTCCTGTTCCTGTGTAACAGGCTAGAGAAGGGGCTGAATGGGATCCTCCTGTTCCTGTGTAACAGGCTCGAGAAGGGGCTGAATGGGCCTCCTCCTGTTCCTGTGTAACAGGCTCGAGAAGGGGCTGAATGGGCCTCCTCCTGTTCCTGTGTAACATGCTCGAGAAGGGGCTGAATGGGCCTCCTCCTGTTCTTGTGTAACAGGCTCGAGAAGGGGCTGAATGGGATCCTCCTGTTCCTGTGTAACAGGCTCGAGAAGGGGCTGAATGGCCTCCTCCTGTTCCTGTGTAACAGGCTCCAGAAGGGGCTGAATGGGCCTCCTCCTGTTCCTGTGTAACAGGTTAGAGAAGGGGCTGAATGGGATCCTCCTGTTCCTGTGTAACAGGTTAGAGAAGGGGCTGAATGGGATCCTCCTGTTCCTGTGTGACAGGCTCGAGAAGGGGCTGAATGGCCTCCTCCTGTTCCTGTGTAACAGGCTCGAGAAGGGGCTGAATGGCTTCCTCCTCTTCTTGTGTAACAGGCTCGAGAAGGGGCTGAATGGGATCCTCCTGTTCCTGTGTAACAGGCTCGAGAAGGGGCTGAATGGGATCCTCCTGTTCCTGTGTAACAGGCTCGAGAAGGGGCTGAATGGGATCTTCCTGTTCCTGTGTGACCGGCTCGAGAAGGGGCTGAATGGGTCTCCTCCTGTTCCTGTGTAACAGGCTCGAGAAGGGGCTGAATGGCCTCCTCCTGTTCCAGTGTAACAGGCTCGAAAAGGGCTGAATAGCTTCCTCCTGTTCTTGTGTAACAGGCTCAAGAAGGGCCTGAATGGCCTCCTCCTGTTCCTGTTTAACAGGCTCGAGAAGGGGCTGAATGGGATCCTCCTGCTCCTGTGTAACAGGCTCGAGAAGGGGCTGAAAGGCCTCCTCCTGTTCCTGTGTAACAGGCTCGTGAAGGGGCTGAATGGCCCTCCTCCTGTTCCTGTGTAACAGGCTCGAGAAGGGGCTGAATTGGATCCTCCTGTTCCTGTGTAACAGGCTCGAGAAGGGGCTGAATGGCCTCCTCCTCCTGTTCCTGTGTAACAGGCTCGAGAAGGGGCTGAATGGGCCTCCTCCTGTTCCTGTGTAACAGGCTCGAGAAGGGGCTGAATGGGATCCTCCTGTTCCTGTGTAACAGGCTCGAGAAGGGGCTGAATGGGATCCTCCTGTTCCTGTGTAACAGGCTCGAGAAGGGGCTGAATGGCCTCCTCCTGTTCCTGTGTAACAGGCTCGAGAAGGGGCTGAATGGGATCCTCCTGTTCCTGTGTGACAGGCTCGAGAAGGGGCTGAATGGGCCTCCTCCTGTTCCTGTGTAACAGGCTCGAGAAGGGGCTGAATGGCCTCCTCCTGTTCCTGTGTAACAGGCTCGAGAAGGGGCAGAATGGGATCCTCCTGTTCCTGTGTAACAGGCTCGAGAAGGGGCTGAATGGGATCCTCCTGTTCCTGTGTAACAGGCTCGAGAAGGGGCTGAAAGGGCCTCCTCCTGTTCCTGTGCAACAGGCTCGAGAAGGGGCTGAATGGCCTCCTCCTGTTCCTGTGTAACAGGCTCCAGAAGGGGCTGAATGGGATCCTCCTGTTCCTGTGTAACAGGTTAGAGAAGGGGCTGAATGGGATCCTCCTGTTCCTGTGTGACAGGCTCGAGAAGGGGCTGAATGGCCTCCTCCTGTTCCTGTGTAACAGGCTCGAGAAGGAGCTGAATGGCTTCCTCCTCTTCTTGTGTAACAGGCTCGAGAAGGGGCTGAATGGGATCCTCCTGTTCCTGTGTAACAGGCTCGAGAAGGGGCTGAATGGGATCCTCCTGTTCCTGTGTAACAGGCTCGAGAAGGGGCTGAATGGGATCTTCCTGTTCCTGTGTGACCGGCTCGAGAAGGGGCTGAATGGGTCTCCTCCTGTTCCTGTGTAACAGGCTCGAGAAGGGGCTGAATGGCCTCCTCCTGTTCCAGTGTAACAGGCTCGAAAAGGGCTGAATAGCTTCCTCCTGTTCTTGTGTAACAGGCTCAAGAAGGGCCTGAATGGCCTCCTCCTGTTCCTGTTTATCAGGCTCGAGAAGGGGCTGAATGGGATCCTCCTGCTCCTGTGTAACAGGCTCGAGAAGGGGCTGAAAGGCCTCCTCCTGTTCCTGTGTACCAGGCTCGTGAAGGGGCTGAATGGCCCTCCTCCTGTTCCTGTGTAACAGGCTCGAGAAGGGGCTGAATGGGGCCTCCTCCTGTTCCTGTGTAACAGGCTCGAGAAGGGACTGAATGGGCCTCCTCCTGTTCCTGTGTAACAAGGTCGAAAGGCTGAATGGGCCTCCTCCTGTTCTTGTGTAACAGGCTCGAGAAGGGGCTGAATGGCCTCCTCCTGTTCCTGAGTAACAGGCTCGAGAAGGGGCTGAATGGGATCCTCCTGTTCCTGTGTAACAGGCTCGAGCGGCTGAATGAGCTACTCCTATTCCTGTGTAACAGGCTCGAGAAGGGGCTGAATGGGATCCCCCTGTTCCTGTGCAACAGGCTAGAGTAGGGGCTGAATGGGATCCTCCTGTTCCTGTGCAACAGGCTCGAAAAGGGGCTGAATGAGCCTCCTCCTGTTCCTGTGTAACAGGCTCGAGGGACTGAATGGGCCTCCTCCTGTTCCTGTGAAACAGGCTCGAGAAGGGGCTGAATGGGATCCTCATGTTCCTGTGTAACAGGGTCGAGAAGGGGCTGAATGGGCCTCCTCCTGTTCCTGTGTAACAGGCTCGAGAAGGGGCTGAATGTGATCCTCCTGTTCCTGTGTAACAGTTTCGAGAGGGGGCTGAATGGGATCCTCCTGTTCCTGTGTAACAGGCTCGAGAAGGGGCTGAATGGCCTCCTCCTGTTCCTGTGTAACAGGATCGAGAAGGGGCTGAATGGGATCCTCCTGTTCCTGTGTAACAGGCTCGAGAAGGGGCTGAATGGGATCTTCCTGTTCCTGTGTAACAGGATCGAGAAGGGGCTGAATGGGATCCTCCTGTTCCTGTGTAACAGGCTCGAGAAGGGGCTGAAAGGGCCTCCTCCTGTTCCTGTGCAACAGGCTCGAGAAGGGGCTGAATGGCCTCCTCCTGTTCCTGTGTAACAGGCTCGAGAAGGGGCTGAATGGGGCCTCCTCCTGTTCCTCTGTAACAGGCTCGAGAAGGGACTGAATGGGCCTCCTCCTGTTCCTGAGTAACAGGCTCGAGAAGGGGCTGAATGGGATCCTCCTGTTCCTGTGTAACAGGCTCGAGCGGCTGAATGAGCTACTCCTATTCCTGTGTAACAGGCTCGAGAAGGGGCTGAATGGGATCCCCCTGTTCCTGTGCAACAGGCTAGAGTAGGGGCTGAATGGGATCCTCCTGTTCCTGTGCAACAGGCTCGAGAAGGGGCTGAATGAGCCTCCTCCTGTTCCTGTGTAACAGGCTCGAGGGACTGAATGGGCCTCCTCCTGTTCCTGTGAAACAGGCTCGAGAAGGGACTGAATGGGCCTCCTCCTGTTCCTGTGTAACAAGGTTGAGAGGCTGAATGGGATCCTCCTGTTCCTGTGTAACAGGCTCGAGAAGGGGCTGAATGGGCCTCCTCCTGTTCCTGTGTAACAGGCTCGAGAAGGGTCTGAATGGGCCTCCTCCTGTTCCTGTGTAACAGGCTCGAGAAGGGGCTGAATGGGCCTCCTCCTGTACCTGTGTAACAGGCTCGAGAAGGGGCTGAATGGTCCTCCTACTGTTCCTGTGTAACAGCCTCGAGAAAGGGCTGAATGGGCCTCTTCCTGTTCCTGTGTAACAGGCTCGAGAAGGGACTGAATGGGCCTCCTCCTGTTCCTGTGTAACAAGGTTGAGAGGCTGAATGGGATCCTCCTGTTCCTGTTTAACAGACTCGAGGGGCTGAATGTGATCCTCCTGTTCCTGTGTAACAGGCTCGAGATGGTGCTGTATGGGAACCTCCTGTTCCTCTGTAACAGGCTCGAGAAGGGGCTGAATGGGCCTCCTCCTGTTCCTGAGTAACAGGCTCGTGGGTGCTGAATGGCCTCCTCCTGTTCCTATGTAACAGGCTCGAGAAGGGGCTGAATGGGATCCTCATGTTCCTGTGTAACAGGGTCGAGAAGGGGCTGAATGGGCCTCCTCCTGTTCCTGTGTAACAGGCTCGAGAAGGGGCTGAATGGGATCCTCCTGTTCCTGTGTAACAGGCTCGAGAAGGGGCTGAATGGGCCTCCTCCTGTTCCTGTGTAACAGGCTCGAGAAGGGGCTGAATGGACGTCCTCCTGTTCCTGTGTAACAGGCTCGAGAAGGGGCTGAATGGGATCCTCCTGTTCCTGTGTAAAAGGCTCGAGAAGGTGCTGAATGGCCTCCTCCTGTTCCTGTGTAACAGGTTCGAGAAGGGGCTGAATGGGCCTCCTCCTGTTCCTGTGTAACAGGCTCGAGAAGGGGCTGAATGGCCCTCCTCCTCTTCCTGTGTAACAGTCTCGAGAAGGGGCTGAATGGGATCCTCCTGTTCCTGTGTAACAGTCTCGAGAAGGGGCTGAATGGGATCCTACTGTTCCTGTGTAACAGGCTCGAGAATGGGCTGAATGGGCCTCCTCCTGTTCCTGTGTAACAGGCTCGAGAAGGGGCTGAATGGGATCCTCCTGTTCCTGTGTAACAGGCTCGAGAAGGGTCTGAATGGACCTCCTCCTGTTCCTGTGTAACAGGCTCGATAAGGGGCTGAATGGAGCTCCTCCTGTTCCTGTGTAACAGGCTCAAGAAGGGGCTGAATGGCCTCCTCCTGTTCCTGTTTAACAGGCTCGAGAAGGGGCTGAATGGGATCCTCCTGTTCCTGTGTAACAGGCTCGAGAAGGGGCTGAATGGCCTCCTCCTGTTCCTGTGTAACAGGCTCGAGAAAGGGCTGAATGGCCTCCTCCTGTTCCTGTGTAACAGGCTCGAGAAGGGGCTGAATGGCTTCCTCCTCTTCTTTTGTAACAGGCTCGAGAAGGGGCTGAATGGCCTCCTCCTGTTCCTGTGTAACAGGCTCGAGAAGGGGCTGAATGGGATCCTCCTGTTCCTGTGTAACAGGCTCGAGAAGGGGCTGAATGGGATCCTCCTGTTCCTGTGTGACAGGCTCGAGAAGGGGCTGAATGGGATCCTCCTGTTCCTGTGTAACAGGCTCGAGAAGGGGCTGAATGGGATCTTCCTGTTCCTGTGTGACCGGCTCGAGAAGGGGCTGAATGGGCCTCCTCCTGTTCCTGCGTAACAGGCTTGAGAAGGGGCTGAATGGCCTCCTCCTGTTCCAGTGTAACAGGCTCGAAAAGGGGCTGAATGGCTTCCTCCTCTTCTTGTGTAACAGGCTCGAGAAGGGGCTGAATGGCCTCCTCCTGTTCCTGTGTAACAGGCTCGAGAAGGGGCTGAATGGGATCCTCCTGTTCCTGTGTAACAGGCTCGAGAAGGGGCTGAATGGGATCCTCCTGTTCCTGTGTGACAAGCTCGAGAAGGGGCTGAATGGGATCCTCCTATTCCTGTGTAACAGGCTCGAGAAGGGGCTGAATGGGATCTTCCTGTTCCTGTGTGACCGGCTCGAGAAGGGGCTGAATGGGTCTCCTCCTGTTCCTGTGTAACAGGCTCGAGAAGGGGCTGAATGGCCTCCTCCTGTTCCTGTGTAACAGGCTCGAGAAGGGGCTGAATGGCCTCCTCCTGTTCCTGTGTAACAGGCTCAAGAAGGGCCTGAATGGCCTCCTCCTGTTCCTGTTTAACAGGCTCGAGAAGGGGCTGAATGGGATCCTCCTGTTCCTGTGTAACAGGCTCGAGAAGGGGCTGAATGGCCTCCTCCTGTTCCTGTGTAACAGGCTCGAGAAGGGGCTGAATGGCCCTCCTCCTGTTCCTGTGTAACAGGCTGGAGAAGGGTCTGAATTGGATCCTCCTGTTCCTGTGTAACAGGCTCGAGAAGGGGCTGAAAGGGCCTCCTCCTGTTCCTGTGTAACAGGCTCGAGAAGGGGCTGAATGGGCCTCCCCCTGTTGCTGTGTAACAGGCTCGAGAAGGGGCTGAATGGGATCCTGCTGTTCCTGTGTAACAGGCTCGAGAAGGGGCTGAATGGCCCTCCTCCTGTTCCGGTGTAACAGGCTCGAGAAGGGGCTGAATGGGATCCTCCTGTTCCTGTGTAACAGGCTCGAGAAGGGGCTGAATGGGATCCTCCTGTTCCTGTGTAACAGGCTCGAGAAGGGGCTGAATGGGATCCTCCTGTTCCTGTGTAATAGGCTCGAGAAGGGGCTGAATGGCCTCCTCCTGTTCCTGTGTAACAGGCTCGAGAAGGGGCTGAATGGCCTCCTCCTGTTCCTGTGTAACAGGCTCGAGAAGGGGCTGAATGGGCCTCCTCCTGTTCCTGTGTAACAGGCTCGAGAAGGGGCAGAATGGGATCCTCCTGTTCCTTTGTGACAGGCTCGAGAAGGGGCTGAATGGGCCTCCTCCTGTTCCTGTGTAACAGGCTCGAAAAGGGGCTGAATGGCCTCCTCTTTTTCCTGTGTAACAGGATCGAGAAGGGGCTGAATGGGATCCTCCTGTTCCTGTGTAACAGGCTCGAGAAGGGGCTGAATGGCCTCCTCCTGTTCCTGTGCAACAGGCTCGAGAAGGGGCTGAATGGCATCCTCCTGTTCCTGTGTAACAGGCTCGAGAAGGGGCTGAATGGGGCCTCCTCCTGTTCCTGTGTAACAGGCTCGAGAAGGGACTGAATGGGCCTCCTCCTGTTCCTGTGAAACAGGCTCGAGAAGGGACTGAATGGGCCTCCTCCTGTTCCTGTGTAACAAGGTTGAGAGGCTGAATGGGATCCTCCTGTTCCTGTGTAACAGGCTCGAGAAGGGTCTGAATGGGCCTCCTCCTGTTCCTGTGTAACAGGCTCGAGAAGGGGCTGAATGGGCCTCCTCCTGTTCCTGTGTAACAGGCTCGAGAAGGGGCTGAATGGTCCTCCTACTGTTCCTGTGTAACAGCCTCGAGAAAGGGCTGAATGGGCCTCCTCCTGTTCCTGTGTAACAGGCTCGAGGGGTTTGAATGGACCACCTCCTGTTCCTGTGTAACAGGCTCGAGAAGGGGCTGAATGTGATCTTCCGGTTCCTGTGTAACAGGCTCGAGGGGCTGAATGTGATCTTCCTGTTCCTGTGTAACAGGCTCGAGATGGTGCTGTATGGGAACCTCCTGTTCCTCTGTAACAGGCTCGAGAAGGGGCTGAATGGGCCTCCTCCTGTTCCTGAGTAACAGGCTCGTGGGTGCTGAATGGCCTCCTCCTCTTCCTGTGTAACAGGCTCGAGAAGGGGCTGAATGGGATCCTCCGGTTCCTGTGTAACAGGCTCGAGAAGGGGCTGAATGGGCCTCCTCCTGTTCCTGTGTAACAGGCTCGAGAAGGGGCTGAATGGGCCTCCTCATGTTCCTGTGTAACAGGGTCGAGAAGGGGCTGAATGGGCCTCCTCCTGTTCCTGTGTAACAGTTTCGAGAGGGGGCTGAATGGGATCCTCCTGTTCCTGTGTAACAGGCTCGAGAAGGGGCTGAATGGGATCCTCCTGTTCCTGTGTAACAGGCTCGAGAAGGGGCTGAATGGGCCTCCTCCTGTTCCTGTGTAACAGGCTCGAGAAGGGGCTGAATGGACGTCCTCCTGTTCCTGTGTAACAGGCTCGAGAAGGGGCTGAATGGGATCCTCCTGTTCCTGTGTAAAAGGCTCGAGAAGGTGCTGAATGGGATCCTCCTGTTCCTGTGTAACAGTTTCGAGAAGGGGCTGAATGGGATCCTCCTGTTCCTGTGTAACAGTTTCGAGAAGGGGCTGAATGGGATCCTCCTGTTCCTGTGTAACAGGCTCGAGAATGGGCTGAATGGGCCTCCTCCTGTTCCTGTGTAACAGGCTCGAGGGGGCTGAATGGGGCTCCTCCTGTTCCTGTGTAACAGGCTCGAGAAGGGGCTGAATGGGATCCTCCTGTTCCTGTGTAACAGGCTCGAGAAGGGGCTGAATGGGATCCTCCTGTTCCTGTGTAACAGGCTCGAGAAGGGGCTGAATGGGATCCTCCTGTTCCTGTGTAACAGGCTCGAGAAGGGGCTGAATGGGATCCTCCTCCTGTTCCTGTGTAACAGGCTCGATAAGGGGCTGAATGGGCCTCCTCCTGTTCCTGTGTAACAGGCTCGAGAAGGGGCTGAATGGCCTCCTCCTGTTCCTGTTTAACAGGCTCGAGAAGGGGCTGAATGGGATCCTCCTGTTGCTGTGTAACAGGCTCGAGAAGGGGCTGAATGGCCTCCTCCTGTTCCTGTGTAACCGGCTCGAGCAGGGGCTGAATGGCCCTCCTCCTGTTCCTGTGTAACAGGCTCGAGAAGGGGCTGAATGGGATCCTCCTGTTCCTGTGTAACAGGCTCGAGAAGGGGCTGAATGGGATCTTCCTGTTCCTGTGTGACAGGCTCGAGAAGGGGCTGAATGGGCCTCCTCCTGTTCCTGTGTAACAGGCTCGAGAAGGGGCTGAATGGGCCTCCTCATATTCCTGTGTAACAGGCTCGAGAAGGGGCTGAATGGCCTCCTCCTGTTCCTGTGTAACAGGCTCGAGAAGGGGCTGAATGGAATCCTCCTGTTCCTGTGTAACAGGCTCGAGAAGGAGCTGAATGGGCCTCCTCCTGTTCCTGTGTAACAGGCTCGAGAAGGGGCTGAATGGGCCACCGCCTGTTGCTGTGTAACAGGCTCGAGAAGGGGCTGAATGGGATCCTCCTGTTCCTGTGTAACAAGCTCGAGAAGGGGCTGACTGGGCCTCCTCCTGTTCCTGTGTAACAGGCTCGAGATGGGGCTGAATGGAATCCTCCTGTTCCTGTGTAACAGGCTCGAGACGGGGCTGAATGGGCCACCCCCTGTTGCTGTGTAACAGGCTCGAGAAGGGGCTGAATGGGATCCTCCTGTTCCTGTGTAACAGGCTCGAGAAGGGGCTGAATGGGATCCTCCTGTTCCTGTGTAACAGGCTCGAGAAGGGGCTGAATGTACCTCCTCCTGTTCCTGTGTAACAGGCTCGAGAAGGGGCTGAATGGGATCCTCCTGTTCCTGTGTAACAGGCTCGAGAAGGGGCTGAATGGCCTCCACCTGTTCCTGTGTAACAGGCTCCAGAAGGGGCTGAATGGGATCCTCCTGTTCCTGTGTAACAGGTTAGAGAAGGGGCTGAATGTATCTCCTCCTGTTCCTGTGTAACAGGCTTGAGAAGGGGCTGAATGGGCCTCCTCCTGTTCCTGTGTAACAGGCTCGAGAAGGGCTGAATGGGCTTCCTCCTGTTCTTGTGTAACAGGCTCGAGAAGGGGCTGAATGGCCTCCTCCTGTTCCTGTGTAACAGGCTCGAGAAGGGGCTGAATGGCCCTCCTCCTGTTCCTGTGTAACAGGCTTGAGAAGGGGCTGAATGGGCCTCCTCCTGTTCCTGTGTAACAGGCTCGAGGGGCTGAATGGGATCCTCCTGTTCCTGTGTAACAGGCTCGAGAAGGGGCTGAATGGCCCTCCTCCTGTTCCTGTGTAACAGGCTCGAGAAGGGGCTGAATTGGATCCTCCTGTTCCTGTGTAACAGGCTCGAGAAGGGGCTGAATGGGCCTCCTCCTGTTCCTGTGTAACAGGCTCGAGAAGGGGCTGAATGGGCCTCCCCCTGTTGCTGTGTAACAGGCTCGAGAAGGGGCTGAATGGGATCCTCCTGTTCCTGTGTAACAGGCTCGAGAAGGGGCTGAATGGCCCTCCTCCTGTTCCTGTGTAACAGGATCGAGAAGGGGCTGAATGGGATCCTCCTGTTCCTGTGTAACAGGCTCGAGAAGGGGCTGAATGGGATCCTCCTGTTCCTGTGTAACAGGCTCGAGAAGGGGCTGAATGGGATCCTCCTGTTCCTGTGTAACAGGTTCGAGAAGGGGCTGAATGGGCCTCCTCTTCTTCCTGTGTAACAGTCTCGAGAAGGGGCTGAATGGGATCCTCCTGTTCCTGTGTAACGGGCTCGAGATGGGGCTGAATGTGATCCTCCGGTTCCTGTGTAACAGGTTCGAGGGGCTGAATGGGATCCTCCTGTTCCTGTGTAACAGGCTCGACAAGGGGCTGAATGGGCCTCCCCCTGTTGCTGTGTAACAGGCTCGAGAAGGGGCTGAATGGGATCCTCCTGTTCCTGTGTAACAGGCTCGAGAAGGGGCTGAATGGCCCTCCTCCTGTTCCTGTGTAACAGGCTCGAGAAGGGGCTGAATGGGATCCTCCTGTTCCTGTGTAACAGGCTCGAGAAGGGGCTGAATGGGATCCTCCTGTTCCTGTGTAACAGGCTCGAGAAGGGGCTGAATGGGATCCTCCTGTTCCTGTGTAACAGGCTCGAGAAGGGGCTGAATGGGCCTCCTCCTGTTCCTGTGTAAGAGGCTCGAGAAGGGGCTGAATGGGATCCTCCTGTTCCTGTGTAACAGGCTCGAGAAGGGGCTGAATGGCCTCCTCCTGTTCCTGTGTAACAGGCTCGAGAAGGGGCTGAATGGGATCCTCCTGTTCCTGTGTAACAGGTTCGAGAAGTGGCTGAATGGGATCTTCCTGTTCCTGTGTGACAGGCTCGAGAAGGGGCTGAATGGGCCTCCTCCTGTTCCTGTGTAACAGGCTCGAGAAGGGGCTGAATGGCCTCCTCCTGTTCCTGTGTAACAGGCTCGAGAAGGGGATGAATGGGCCTCCTCCTGTTCCTGTGTAACAGATTCGAGAAGGGGCAGAATGGGATCCTCCTGTTCCTGTGTGACAGGCTCGAGAAGGGGCTGAATGGGCCTCCTCCTGTTCCTGTGTAACAGGCTCGAGAAGGGGCTGAATGGCCTCCTCCTGTTCCTGTGTAACAGGATCGAGAAGGGGCTGAATGGGATCCTCCTGTTCCTGTGTAACAGGCTCGAGAAGGGGCTGAATGGGCCTCCTCCTGTTCCTGTGCAACAGGCTCGAGAAGGGGCTGAATGGCCTCCTCCTGTTCCTGTGTAACAGGCTCGAGAAGGGGCTGAATGGGATCCTCCTGTTCCTGTGTAACAGGCTCGGAAAGGGGCTGAATGGGCCTCCTCCTGTTCCTGTGTAACAGGCTCGAGAAGGGGCTGAATGGGCCTCCTCATGTTCCTGTGTAACAGGCTCGAGAAGGGGCTGAATGGGCCTTCTCCTGTTCCTGTGTAACAGGCTCGAGAAGGGGCTGAATGGGCCTCCTCCTGTTCCTGTGTAACAGGCTCGAGAATGGGCTGAATGGGCCTCCACCTGTTCCTGTGTATCATTCTCGAGAAGGGGCTGAATGGCCTCCTCCTGTTCCTGATTAACAGGCTCGAGAAGGGGCTGAATGGGATCCTCCTGTTCCTGTGTAACAGGCTCGAGAAGGGGCTGAATGGGCCTCCTCCTGTTCCTGTGTAACAGGCTCGAGAAGGGGCTGAATGGGCCTCCTCCTGTTCCTGTGTAACAGGCTCGAGAGGGGCTGAATGGGATCCTCCTGTTCCTGTGTAACAGGCTCGAGAAGGGGCTGAATGGTCTTCCTCCTGTTCCTGTGTAACAACCTCGAGAAAGGGCTGAATGGGCCTCATCCTGTTCCTGTGTAACAGGCTCGAGGGGCTGAATGGACCACCTCCTGTTCCTGTGTAACGGGCTCGAGATGGGGCTGAATGTGATCCTCCGGTTCCTGTGTAACAGGCTCGAGGGGCTGAATGGGATCCTCCTGTTCCTGTGTAACAGGCTCGAGAAGGGGCTGAATGGGCCTCCCCCTGTTGCTGTGTAACAGGCTCGAGAAGGGGCTGAATGGGATCCTCCTGTTCCTGTGTAACAGGCTCGAGAAGGGGCTGAATGGCCCTCCTCCTGTTCCTGTGTAACAGGCTCGAGAAGGGGCTGAATGGGATCCTCCTGTTCCTGTGTAACAGGCTCGAGAAGGGGCTGAATGGGATCCTCCTGTTCCTGTGTAACAGGCTCGAGAAGGGGCTGAATGGGATCCTCCTGTTCCTGTGTAAGAGGCTCGAGAAGGGGCTGAATGGGATCCTCCTGTTCCTGTGTAACAGGCTCGAGAAGGGGCTGAATGGCCTCCTCCTGTTCCTGTGTAACAGGCTCGAGAAGGGGCTGAATGGGATCCTCCTGTTCCTGTGTAACAGGTTCGAGAAGTGGCTGAATGGGATCTTCCTGTTCCTGTGTGACAGGCTCGAGAAGGGGCTGAATGGGCCTCCTCCTGTTCCTGTGTAACAGGCTCGAGAAGGGGCTGAATGGCCTCCTCCTGTTCCTGTGTAACAGGCTCGAGAAGGGGCTGAATGGGCCTCCTCCTGTTCCTGTGTAACAGATTCGAGAAGGGGCAGAATGGGATCCTCCTGTTCCTGTGTGACAGGCTCGAGAAGGGGCTGAATGGGCCTCCTCCTGTTCCTGTGTAACAGGCTCGAGAAGGGGCTGAATGGCCTCCTCCTGTTCCTGTGTAACAGGATCGAGAAGGGGCTGAATGGGATCCTCCTGTTCCTGTGTAACAGGCTCGAGAAGGGGCTGAATGGGCCTCCTCCTGTTCCTGTGCAACAGGCTCGAGAAGGGGCTGAATGGCCTCCTCCTGTTCCTGTGTAACAGGCTCGAGAAGGGGCTGAATGGGGCCTCCTCCTGTTCCTGTGTAACAGGCTCGAGAAGGGACTGAATGGGCCTCCTCCTGTTCCTGTGCAACAGGCTCGAGAAGGGGCTGAATGGGCCTCCTCCTGTTCCTGTGTAACAGGCTCGAGAAGGGGCTGAATGGGATCCCCCTGTTCCTGTGCAACAGGCTAGACTAGGGGCTGAATGGGATCCTCCTGTTCCTGTGCAACAGGCTCGAGAAGGGGCTGAATGAGCCTCCTCCTGTTCCTTTGTAACAGGCTCGAGGGACTGAATGGGCCTCCTCCTGTTCCTGTGAAACAGGCTCGAGAAGGGACTGAATGGGCCTCCTCCTGTTCCTGTGTAACAAGGTTGAGAGGCTGAATGGGATCCTCCTGTTCCTGTGTAACAGGCTCGAGAAGGGTCTGAATGGGTCTCCTCCTGTTCCTGTGTAACAGGCTCGAGAAGGCGCTGAATGGGCCTCCTCCTGTTCCTGTGTAACAGGCTCGAGAAGGGGCTGAATGGTCCTCCTACTGTTCCTGTGTAACAACCTCGAGAAAGGGCTGAATGGGCCTCCTCCTGTTCCTGTGTAACAGGCTCGAGGGGCTGAATGGACCACCTCCTGTTCCTGTGTAACAGGCTCGAGAAGGGGCTGAATGTGATCTTCCGGTTCCTGTGTAACAGGCTCGAGGGGCTGAATGTGATCCTCCTGTTCCTGTGTAACAGGCTCGAGATGGTGCTGTATGGGAACCTCCTGTTCCTCTGCAACAGGCTCGAGAAGGGGCTGAATGGGCCTCCTCCTGTTCCTGTGTAACAGGCTCGTGGGTGCTGAATGGCCTCCTCCTGTTCCTGTGTAACAGGCTCGAGAAGGGGCTGAATGGGATCCTCCTGTTCCTGTGTAACAGGCTCGGAAAGGGGCTGAATGGGCCTCCTCCTGTTCCTGTGTAACAGGCTCGAGAAGGGGCTGAATGGGCCTCCTCATGTTCCAGTGTAACAGGCTCGAGAAGGGGCTGAATGGGCCTTCTCCTGTTCCTGTGTAACAGGCTCGAGAAGGGGCTGAATGGGATCCTCCTGTTCCTGTGTAACAGGCTCGAGAATGGGCTGAATGGGCCTCCACCTGTTCCTGTGTATCATTCTCGAGAAGGGGCTGAATGGCCTCCTCCTGTTCCTGATTAACAGGCTCGAGAAGGGGCTGAATGGGATCCTCCTGTTCCTGTGTAACAGGCTCGAGAAGGGGCTGAATGGGCCTCCTCCTGTTCCTGTGTAACAGGCTCGAGAAGGGGCTGAATGGGCTCCTCCTGTTCCTGTGTAACAGGCTCGAGAGGGGCTGAATGGCCTCCTCCTGTTCCTGTGTAACAGGCTCGAGAAGGGGCTGAATGGCCTCCTCCTGTTCCTGTGTAACAGGCTCGAGAAGGGGCTGAATGGGCTCCTCCTGTTCCTGTGTAACAGGCTCGAGAGGGGCTGAATGGCCTCCTCCTGTTCCTGTGTAACAGGCTCGAGAAGGGGCTGAATGGTCTTCCTCCTGTTCCTGTGTAACAACCTCGAGAAAGGGCTGAATGGCCTCCTCCTGTTCCTGTGTAACAGGCTCGAGAAGGGGCTGAATGGTCTTCCTCCTGTTCCTGTGTAACAACCTCGAGAAAGGGCTGAATGGGCCTCATCCTGTTCCTGTGTAACAGGCTCGAGGGGCTGAATGGACCACCTCCTGTTCCTGTGTAACGGGCTCGAGATGGGGCTGAATGTGATCCTCCGGTTCCTGTGAAACAGGCTCGAGGGGCTGAATGGGATCCTCCTGTTCCTGTGTAACAGGCTCGAGAAGGAACTCAATGGGCTCCTCCTGTTCCTGTGTAACAGGCTCGAGATGGTGCTGTATGGGATCCTCCTGTTCCTGAGTAACAGGCTCGTGGGTGCTGAATGGCCTCCTCATGTTCCTGTGTAACAGGCTCGAGAAGGGTCTGAATGGGCCTCCTCCTGTTCCTGTGTAACAGGCTCGAGAAGGGGCTGAATGGGATCCTCCTGTTCCTGTGTAACAGGCTGGAGAAGGTGCTGAATGGCCTCCTCCTCTTCCTGTGTAACAGGCTCGAGAAGGGGCTGAATGGGCTCCTCCTGTTCCTGTGTAACAGTTTCGAGAAGGGGCTGAATGGGATCCTACTGTTCCTGTGTAACAGGCTCGAGAAGGGGCTGAATGGGCTTCCTCCTGTTCCTGTGTAACAGGCTCGAGAAGGGGCTGAATGGGCCTCCTCCTGTTCCTGTGTAACAGGCTCGAGAAGGGGCTGAATGGGCCTCCTCCTGTTCCTGTGTATCAGGCTCGAGAAGGGGCTGAATGGGATCCTCCTGTTCCTGTGTAACAGGCTTGAGAAGGGGCTGAATGGGCCTCCTCCTGTTCCTGTGTAACAGGCTCGAGAAGGGGCTGAATGGGCCTCCTCCTGTTCCTGTGTAACAGGCTCGAGAAGGGGCTGAATGGGATCCTCCTGTTCCTGTGTATCAGGCTCGAGAAGGGGCTGAATGGGATCCTCCTGTTCCTGTGTAACAGGCTCGAGAAGGGGCTGAATGGGATCCTCCTGTTCCTGTGTAACAGGTTCGAGAAGGGGCTGAATGGGCCTCCTCCTGTTCCTGTGTAAGAGGCTCGAGAAGGGGCTGAATGGGATCCTCCTGTTCCTGTGTAACAGGCTCGAGAAGGGGCTGAATGGCCTCCTCCTGTTCCTGTGTAACAGGCTCGAGAAGGGGCTGAATGGTATCCTCCTGTTCCTGTGTAACAGGTTCGAGAAGTGGCTGAATGGGATCTTCCTGTTCCTGTGTGACAGGCTCGAGAAGGGGCTGAATGGGCCTCCTCCTGTTCCTGTGTAACAGGCTCGAGAAGGGGCTGAATGGCCTCCTCCTGTTCCTGTGTAACAGATTCGAGAAGGGGCAGAATGGGATCCTCCTGTTCCTGTGTGACAGGCTCGAGAAGGGGCTGAATGGCCTCCTCCTGTTCCTGTGTAACAGGATCGAGAAGGGGCTGAATGGGATCCTCCTGTTCCTGTGTAACAGGCTCGAGAAGGGGCTGAATGGGCCTCCTCCTGTTCCTGTGCAACAGGCTCGAGAAGGGGCTGAATGCCTCCTCCTGTTCCTGTGCAACAGGCTAGACTAGGGGCTGAATGGGCCTCCTCCTGTTCCTGTGTAACAAGGTCGAGAGGCTGAATGGGCCTCCTCCTGTTCTTGTGTAACAGGCTCGAGAAGGGGCTGAATGGGATCCCCCTGTTCCTGTGCAACAGGCTAGACTAGGGGCTGAATGGGATACTCCTGTTCCTGTGCAACAGGCTCGAGAAGGGGCTGAATGAGCCTCCTCCTGTTCCTGTGTAACAGGCTCGAGAAGGAGCTGAATGGGCCTCCTCCTGTTCCTGTGTAACAGGCTCGAGAAGGGACTGAATGGGCCTCCTCCTGTTCCTGTGTAACAAGGTTGAGAGGCTGAATGGGATCCTCCTGTTCCTGTGTAACAGGCTCGAGAAGGGTCTGAATGGGTCTCCTCCTGTTCCTGTGTAACAGGCTCGAGAAGGCGCTGAATGGGCCTCCCTCCTGTTCCTGTGTAACAGGCTCGAGAAGGGGCTGAATGGTCCTCCTACTGTTCCTGTGTAACAACCTCGAGAAAGGGCTGAATGGGCCTCCTCCTGTTCCTGAGTAACAGGCTCGTGGGTGCTGAATGGCCTCCTCCTGTTCCTGTGTAACAGGCTCGAGAAGGGGCTGAATGGGATCCTCCTGTTCCTGTGTAACAGGCTCGGAAAGGGGCTGAATGGGCCTCCTCCTGTTCCTGTGTAACAGGCTCGAGAAGGGGCTGAATGGGCCTCCTCATGTTCCTGTGTAACAGGCTCGAGAAGGGGCTGAATGGGCCTTCTCCTGTTCCTGTGTAACAGGCTCGAGAAGGGGCTGAATGGGCCTCCTCCTGTTCCTGTGTAACAGGCTCGAGAAGGGGCTGAATGTGATCATCCTGTTCCTGTGTAACAGTTTCGAGAGGGGGCTGAATGGGCCTCCTCCTGTTCCTGTGTAACAGGCTCGAGAAGGTGCTGAATGGCCTCCTCCTGTTCCTGTGTAACAGGTTCGAGAAGGGGCTGAATGGGCCTCCTCCTCTTCCTGTGTAACAGTCTCGAGAAGGGGCTGAATGGGATCCTCCTGTTCCTGTGTAACAGTTTCGAGAAGGGGCTGAATGGGATCCTACTGTTCCTGTGTAACAGGCTCGAGAAGGGGCTGAATGGCCTCCTCCTGTTCCTGTGTAACAGGCTCGAGAAGGGGCTGAATGGGATCCTCCTGTTCCTGTGTAACAGGTTCGAGAAGTGGCTGAATGGGATCTTCCTGTTCCTGTGTGACAGGCTCGAGAAGGGGCTGAATGGGATCCTCCTGTTCTTGTGTATCAGACTCGAGAAGGGGCTGAATGGGATCCTCCTGTTCCTGTGTAACAGGCTCGAGGGGCTGAATGGGCCTCCACCTGTTCCTGTGTATCATTCTCGAGAAGGGGCTGAAGGGCCTCCTCCTGTTCCTGATTAACAGGCTCGAGAAGGGGCTTAATGGGATCCTCCTGTTCCTGTGTAACAGGCTCGAGAAGGGGCTGAATGGGCCTCCTCCTGTTCCTGTGTAACAGGCTCGAGAAGGGGCTGAATGGGCCTCCTCCTGTTCCTGTGTAACAGGCTCGAGAGGGGCTGAATGGCCTCCTCCTGTTCCTGTGTAACAGGCTCGAGAAGGGGCTGAATGGTCTTCCTCCTGTTCCTGTGTAACAACCTCGAGAAAGGGCTGAATGGCCTCCTCCTGTTCCTGTGTAACAGGCTCGAGAAGGGGCTGAATGGTCTTCCTCCTGTTCCTGTGTAACAACCTCGAGAAAGGGCTGAATGGGCCTCATCCTGTTCCTGTGTAACAGGCTCGAGGGGCTGAATGGACCACCTCCTGTTCCTGTGTAACAGGCTCGAGAAGGGGCTGAATGTGATCCTCCGGTTCCTGTGTAACAGGCTCGAGAAGGGGCTGAATGGGATCCTCCTGTTCCTGTGTAACAGGCTCGAGAAGGGGCTGAATGGGCCTCCTCCTGTTCCTGTGTAACAGGCTGGAGAAGGGGCTGAATGGGCCTCCTCCTGTTCCTGTGTAACAGGCTCGAGAGGGGCTGAATGGCCTCCTCCTGTTCCTGTGTAACAGGCTCGAGAAGGGGCTGAATGGTCTTCCTCCTGTTCCTGTGTAACAACCTCGAGAAAGGGCTGAATGGCCTCCTCCTGTTCCTGTGTAACAGGCTCGAGAAGGGGCTGAATGGTCTTCCTCCTGTTCCTGTGTAACAACCTCGAGAAAGGGCTGAATGGGCCTCATCCTGTTCCTGTGTAACAGGCTCGAGGGGCTGAATGGACTCCTCCTGCTCCTGTGTAACGGGCTCGAGAAGGGGCTGAATGTGATCCTCCGGTTCCTGTGTAACAGGCTCGAGGGGCTGAATGGGATCCTCCTGTTCCTGTGTAACAGGCTCGAGAAGGGGCTGAATGTGATCCTCCTGTTCCTGTGTAACAGGCTCGAGAAGGAACTCAATGGGCTCCTCCTGTTCCTGTGTAACAGGCTCGAGATGGTGCTGTATGGGATCCTCCTGTTCCTGAGTAACAGGCTCGTGGGTGCTGAATGGCCTCCTCATGTTCCTGTGTAACAGGCTCGAGAAGGGGCTGAATGGGCCTCCTCCTGTTCCTGTGTAACAGGCTCGAGAAGGGGCTGAATGGGATCCTCCTGTTCCTGTGTAACAGGCTGGAGAAGGTGCTGAATGGCCTCCTCCTCTTCCTGTGTAACAGGCTCGAGAAGGGGCTGAATGGGCTCCTCCTGTTCCTGTGTAACAGTTTCGAGAAGGGGCTGAATGGGATCCTACTGTTCCTGTGTAACAGGCTCGAGAAGGGGCTGAATGGGCCTCCTCCTGTTCCTGTGTAACAGGTTCGAGAAGGGGCTGAATGGAGCTCCTCCTGTTCCTGTGTATCAGGCTCGAGAAGGGGCTGAATGGGATCCTCCTGTTCCTGTGTAACAGGCTCGAGAAGGGGCTGAATGGGATACTCCTGTTCCTGTGTAACAGGCTCGAGAAGGGGCTGAATGGGATCCTCCTGTTCCTGTGTAACAGGTTCGAGAAGGGGCTGAATGGGCCTCCTCCTGTTCCTGTGTAAGAGGCTCGAGAAGGGGCTGAATGGGATCCTCCTGTTCCTGTGTAACAGGCTCGAGAAGGGGCTGAATGGCCTCCTCCTGTTCCTGTGTAACAGGCTCGAGAAGGGGCTGAATGGGATCCTCCTGTTCCTGTGTAACAGGTTCGAGAAGTGGCTGAATGGGATCTTCCTGTTCCTGTGTGACAGGCTCGAGAAGGGGCTGAATGGGCCTCCTCCTGTTCCTGTGTAACAGGCTCGAGAAGGGGCTGAATGGCCTCCTCCTGTTCCTGTGTAACAGATTCGAGAAGGGGCAGAATGGGATCCTCCTGTTCCTGTGTGACAGGCTCGAGAAGGGGCTGAATGGGCCTCCTCCTGTTCCTGGGTAACAGGCTCGAGAAGGGGCTGAATGGCCTCCTCCTGTTCCTGTGTAACAGGATCGAGAAGGGGCTGAATGGGATCCTCCTGTTCCTGTGTAACAGGCTCGAGAAGGGGCTGAATGGGCCTCCTCCTGTTCCTGTGCAACAGGCTCGAGAAGGGGGCTGAATGGCCTCCTCCTGTTCCTGTGTAACAGGCTCGAGAAGGGGCTGAATGGGGCCTCCTCCTGTTCCTGTGTAACAGGCTCGAGAAGGGGCTGAATGGGCCTCCTCCTGTTCCTGTGTAACAGGCTCGAGCTGCTGAATGAGCTCCTCCTGTTCCTGTGTAACAGGCTCGAGAAGGGGCTGAATGGGCCTCCTCCTATTCCTGTGTAACAGGCTCGAGAAGGGGCTGAATGGGATCCCCCTGTTCCTGTGCAACAGGCTCGAGAAGGGGCTGAATGAGCCTCCTCCTGTTCCTGTGTAACAGGCTCGAGGGACTGAATGGGCCTCCTCCTGTTCCTGTGAAACAGGCTCGAGAAGGGACTGAATGGGCCTCCTCCTGTTCCTGTGTAACAAGGTTGAGAGGCTGAATGGGATCCTCCTGTTCCTGTGTAACAGGCTCGAGAAGGGTCTGAATGGGTCTCCTCCTGTTCCTGTGTAACAGGCTCGAGAAGGCGCTGAATGGGCCTCCTCCTGTTCCTGTGTAACAGGCTCGAGAAAGGGCTGAATGGTCCTCCTACTGTTCCTGTGTAACAGGCTCGAGAAGGGGCTGAATGGTCTCCTCCTGTTCCTGTGTAACAGGCTGGAGAAGGGGCTGAATGGGATCCTACTGTTCCTGTGTAACAACCTCGAGAAAGGGCTGAATGGGCCTCCTCCTGTTCCTGTGTAACAGGCTCGAGGGGCTGAATGGACCACCTCCTGTTCCTGTGTAACAGACTCGAGAAGGGGCTGAATGTGATCTTCCCGGTTCCTGTGTAACAGGCTCGAGGGGGCTGAATGTGATCCTCCTGTTCCTGTGTAACAGGCTCGAGATGGTGCTGTATGGGAACCTCCTGTTCCTCTGCAACAGGCTCGAGAAGGGGCTGAATGGGCCTCCTCCTGTTCCTGAGTAACAGGCTCGTGGGTGCTGAATGGCTCCTCTCCTGTTCCTGTGTAACAGGCTCGAGAAGGGGGCTGAATGGGATCCTCCTGTTCCTGTGTAACAGGCTCGGAAGGGGCTGAATGGGGCCTCCTCCTGTTCCCTGTGTAAACAGGCTCGAGAAGGGGGCTGAATGGGCCTCCTCATGTTCCTTGTGTAACAGGCTCGAGAGAGGGGCTGAATGGGCCTTCTCCTGTTCTCCTGTGTAACAGGCTCGAGAAGGGGCTGAATGGGCCTCCTCCTGTTCCTGTGTAACAGGGTCGAGAAGGGGCTGAACTGTGATCATCCTGTTCCTGTGTAACAGTTCTCGAGAGGGGGCTGAATGGGCCTCCTCCTGTTCCTGTGTAACAGGCTCGAGAAGGTGCTGAATGGCCTCCTCCTGTTCCTGTGTAACAGGTTCGAGAAGGGGCTGAATGGGCCTCCTCCTCTTCCTGTGTAACAGTCTCGAGAAGGGGGCTGAATGGGATCCTCCTGTTCCTGTGTAACAGTTTCGAGAAGGGGCTGAATGGGATCCTACTGTTCCTGTGTAACAGGCTCGAGAATGGGGCTGAATGGGATCCTCTCCTGTTCTTGTGTATCAGGCTCGAGAAGGGGCTGAATGGGATCCTCCTGTTCCTGGTGTAACAGGCTCGAGGGGCTGAATGGGCCTCCACCTGTTCCTGTGTATCATTCTCGAGAAGGGGCTGAAGGGCCTCCTCCTGTTCCTGATTAACAGGCTCGAGAAGGGGCTTAATGGGATCCTCCTGTTCCTGTGTAACAGGCTCGAGAAGGGGGCTGAATGGGCCTCCTCCTGTTCCTGGTGTAACAGGCTCGAGAAGGGGGCTGAATGGGCCTCCTCCTGTTCCTGTGTAACAGGCTCGAGCGGAGGGCTGAATGGCCTCTCCTGTTCCTGTGTAACAGGCTCGAGAAGGGGCTGAATGGTCTTCCTCCTGTTCCTGTGTAACAACCCTCGAGAAAGGGCTGAATGGCCTCCTCCTGTTCCTGTGTAACAGGCTCGAGAAGGGGCTGAATGGTCTTCCTCCTGTTCCTGTGTAACAACCTCGAGAAAGGGACTGAATGGGCCTCATCCTGTTCCTGTGTAACCAGGCTCGAGGGGCTGAATGGACCACCTCCTGTTCCTGTGTAACAGGCTCGAGAAGGGGGCTGAATGTGATCCCTCCGGTTTCCTGTGTAACAGGCTCGAGAAGGGGGCTGAATGTGATCACTCCTGTTCCTGTGTAACAGGCTCGAGGGGGCTGAATGGGATCCTCCTGTTCCTGTGTAAACAGGCTCGAGAAGGAACTCAATGGGCTCCTCCTGTTCCTGTGTAACAGGCTCGAGATGGTGGCTTGTATGGATCCCTCCTGTTCCTGAAGTAACAGACTCGTGGGTGCTGAATGGCCTCCTCATGTTCCTGTGTAACAGGCCTCGAGAAGGGGGCTGAATGGGCCTCCTCCTGTTCCTGTGTAACAGGCTCGAGAAGGGGCTGAATGGGATCCTCCTGTTCCTGTGTAACAGGCTGGAGAAGGTGCTGAATGGTCTCCTCCTCTTCCTGTGTAACAGGCTCGAGAAGGGGCGCTGAATGGGCTCCTCCTGTTCCTGTGTAACAGTTTCGAGAAGGGGCTGAATGGGATCCTCCTGTTCCTGTGTAACAGGCCTCGAGAAGGGGCTGAATGGGCCTCCTCCTGTTCCTGTGTAACAGGCTCGAGAAGGGACTGAATGGGAGCTCCTCCTGTTCCTGTGTATCAGGCTCGAGAAGGGGCTGAATGGGATCCTCCTGTTCCTTGTGTAACAGGCTCGAGAAGGGGCTGAATGGGATACTCCTGTTCCTGTGTAACAGGCTCGAGAAGGGGGCTGAATGGGCCTCCTCCTGTTCCTGTGTAACAGGCTCGAGAAGGGGCTGAATGGGATCCTCCTATTCCGTGTGTAACATGCTCGAGAAGGGGCTGAATGGGCCTCCTCCTGTTCCTGTGTAACAGACTCGAGAAGGGGCTGAATGGGATCCTCCTGTTCTTGTGTAACAGGCTCGAGAAGGGGGCTGAATGGCCTCCACCTGTTCCTGTGTAACAGGCTCGAGAAGGGGCTGAATGGCATCCTCCCTGTTCCTGTGTGACAGGCTCGAGACGGGGCTGAATGTTTCTCCTTCCTGTTCCTGTGTAACAGGCTCGAGAAGGGGGCTGAATGGGCCTCCTCCTGTTCCTGTGTAACAAGGTCGAGAGGGCTGAATGGGCCTCCTCCTGTTCCTGTGTAACAGGCTCGAGAAGGGGCTGAATGGGATCCTCCTGTTCCTGGTGCAACAGGCTGGAGAAGGGGCTGAATGGGCCCTCCTCCTGTTCCTGTGCAACAGGCTCGTGAAGGGGCTGAATGAGGCCTCCTCCTTTTCCTGTGTAACAGGCTCGAGGGACTGAATGGGCCTCCTCCTCTTCCTGTGAAACAGGCTGGAGAAGGGGCCTGAATGGCCTCCTCCTGTTCCTGTGTAACTGGCTCGAGAAGGGGCTGACATGGCCCTCCTCCTGTTCCTGTGTAACAGGCTCGAGAAGGGGGGCTGAATGGGATCCTCCTGTTCCTGTGTAACAGGCTCGAGAAGGGGCTGAATGGGCCTCCTCCTGTTCCTGTTTAACAGGCTCGAGAAGAGGCTGAATGGGCCTCCTCCTGTTCCTGTGTAACAGGCCTCGAGAAGTGGCTGAATGGGCCTCCTCCTGTTCCTGTGTGACAGGCTCGAGAAGGGGCTGAATGGGGCCTCCTCATGTTCTGTGTAACAGGCCCGAGAAGGGGGCTGAATGGGATCCTCCTGTTCCTGTGTAACAGGCTCGAGAAGGGGCTGAATGGGCCTCCTCCTGTTCCTGTGTAACAGGCTCGAGAAGGGGCTGAATGGCCTCCTCCTGTTCCTGTGTAACAGGCTCGAGAAGGGGCTGAATGGGAGCCTCCTGTTCTTGTGTAACAGGCTCGAGAAGAGGCTGAATGGGATCCTCCTGTTCCTGTGTAACAGACTCGAGAAGGGGGCTGAATGGGATCCTCCTTCTATGTGTGACAGGCTCGAGAAGGGGGCTGAATGGGATTCTGCTGTTCCTGTGTAACAGGCTCGAGAAGGGGCTGAATGGGGATCCTCCTGTTCCTGTGTAACAGGCTCGAGAAGGGGCTGAATGGGCCTCCTCCTGTTCCTGTGCAACAGGCTCGAGGAGCGGCTGAATGGCCTGCCTCCTGTTCCTGTGCAACAGGCTCGAGAAGGGCGTGAATGGGGCCTTCCTCCTGTTTCCTGTGTAACAGGCTCGAGAAGGGACTGAATGGGCCTCCTCCTGTTCCTGTTTAACAAGGTCGAGATGCTGAATGGGCCTCCTCCTGTTCCTGTGTAACAGGCTCGAGAAGGGGCTGAATGAGCTCCTCCTGTTCCTGTGCAACAGGCTCGAGAAGGGGCTGAATGGGATCCTCCTGTTCCTGTGAAACAGGCTCGAGAAGGGGGCCTGAATGAGCCCTCATCCTGTTCCTGTATAAGAGGCTCGAGGGACTGAATGGGCCTCCTCCTGTTCCTGTGAAACAGGCTCGAGAAGGGGCTGAATGGGATCCTCCCTGTTCCTGTGTAACAGGCTCGAGAAGGGGCTGAGTGGGATCTCTCCTGTTCCTGGTGTAACAGGCTCGAGATGGGGCTGAATGGGCCTCCTCCTGTTCCTGTGTAACAGGCTCGAGAAGGGGGCTGAATGGGCCTCCTCCTGTTCCTGTGTAACAGCCTCGAGAAGGGGCTGAATGGGATTCTCCTGTTCCTGTGTAACAGGCTCAAGAAGGGGCTGAATGGCCTCCTCCTGTTCCTGTTTAACAGGCTCGAGAAGGGGCTGAATGGGCCTCCTCCTGTTCCTGTGAAACAGTTTCGAGAAGGGGCTGAATGGACCTCCTGTTCCTGTGTAACAGGCTCGAGGGGCCTGAATGGGCGTCCCCCTGTTGCTGTGTAACAGGCTCGAGAAGGGGCTGAATGGGATCCCCCTGTTCCTGTGTAACAGGCTCGAGAAGCGGCCTGAATGGACCTCCTCCTGTTCCTGTGTAACAGGCTCGAGAAGGGGCTGAATGGGATCCTCCTGTTCCTGTGTAACAGGCACGAGGGGGCTGAATGGGATCCTCCTGTTCCTGTGTAACTGGCTCGAGAAGGGGCTGAATGGGATCCTCCTTTTCCTGTGTAACAGGCTCGAGAAGGGGCTGAATGTGATCCTCCTGTTCCTGTGTAACAGGCCTCGAGAAGGGGCTGAATGGGATCCTCCTGTTCCTGTGTAACAGGCTCGAGAAGGGGCCTGAATGGGCCTCCTCCTGTTCCTGTGCAGCAGGCTCGAGGAGGGGCTGAATGGCCTCCTCCTGTTCCTGTGTAGCAGGCTCGAGAAGGGGCTGAATGGGGCCTCCTCCTGTTCCTCTGTGCAACAGGCTCGAGAAGGGGCTGAATCGGGCCTCCTCCTGTTCCTGTGTAACAAGGTCGAGAGGCTGAATGGGCCTCCTCCTGTTCCTGTGTAACAGGCTCGAGCGGCTGAATGAGCTCCTCCTGTTTCCTCGTGTAACAGGCTCGAGAAGGGGCTGAATGGGATCCTCCTGTTCCTGTGCAACAGGCTCGAGAAGGGGCTGAATGGGATCCTCCTGTTCCTGTGCAACAGGCTCGAGAAGGGGCTGAATGACCCTCCTCCTGTTCCTGTGTAACAGGCTCGAGGGACTGAATGGGCCTCCTCCTGTTCCTGTGAAACAGGCTCGAGAAGGGGCTGAATGGGCCTACCACCTGTTCCTGTGAAACAGGCTCGAGAAGGGGCTGAATGGGATCCTCCTGTTCCTGTGTAACAAGCTCGAGAAGGGGCTGAATGGGATCCTCCTGTTCCTGCGTAACAGGCTCGAGATGGGGCTGAATGGGCCTCCTCCTGTTCCTGTGTAACAGGCTCGAGAAGGGGCTGAATGGGATTCTCCTGTTCCTGTGTAACAGGCTCAAGAAGGGGCTGAATGGCCTCTTCCTGTTCCTGTGTAACAGGCTCGAGAAGGGTCTGAATGGGCTGCCTCCTGTTCCTGTGAAACAGGTTCGAGAAGGGGCTGAATGGACCTCCTGTTCCTGTGTAACAGGCTCGAGGGGCCTGAATGGGCGTCCCCCCTGGTTGCCTGTGTAACAGGCTCGAGAAGGGGCTGAATGGGATCCTCCTGTTCCTGTGTAACAGGCTCGAGAAGCGGCTGAATGGACCTCCTCCTGTTCCTGTGTAACAGGCTCGAGAAGGGGCTGAATGGGATCCTCCTGTTCCTGTGTAACAGGCACGAGGGGCTGAATGGGATCCTCCTGTTCCTGTGTAACAGGCTTCGAGAAGGGGCTGAATGGGATCCTCCTGTTCCTGTGTAACAGGCTCGAGGAGGGGCCTGAATGGGCCTCCTCCTGTTCCTGCTGTAACAGGCTCGAGAAGGGGCTGAATGGGATCCTCCTGTTCCTAGTGTAACAGGCTCGAGAAGGGGCTGAATGGGCCTCCTCCTGTTGCTGTGCAGCAGGCTCGAGGAGGGGCTGAATGGCCTCCTCCTGTTCCTGTGTGTAGCAGGCTCGAGAAGGGGGCTGAATGGGGCCTCCTCCTGTTCCTGTGTAAACAAGGTCGAGAGGCTGAATGGGGCCTCCTCCTGTTCCTGTGTAACAGGCTCGAGAAGGGGCTGAATGGGATCCTCCTGTTCCTGTGTAACAGGCTCGAGAAGGGGCTGAATGGGATCCTCCTGTTCCTGTGTAACAGGCTCGAGCGGCTCTGAATGAGCTCCTCCTGTTCCTGTGCAACAGGCTCGAGAAGGGGGCTGAATGGGATCCCTCCTGTTCCTGTGCAACAGGCTCGAGAAGGGGCTGAATGACCCTCCTCCTGTTCCCTGTGTAACAGGCTCGAGGGACTGAATGGGCCTCCCTCCTGTTCCTGTGAAACAGGTTCGAGAAGTGGCTGAATGGGATCCTCCTGTTCCTGTGTAACAGGCTCGAGAAGGGGCTGAATGGGCCTCCTCCTGTTCCTCTGTGTAACAGGCTCGAGAAGGGGCTGAATGGGATCCTCCTGTTCCTGTGTAACAGGCTGGAGAAGGGGCTGAACGGCGCCCTCCTCCTGTCGCTTTTGTTTTGGCGTTTTGCCTTCCTGCAGTTCTCTGTCCGGTGAGGATGTGGTTTGTGATTGAACAGGAAGCCAGTTACACCAGAGGAACAGCGACACTTCTTTCTGCGTTTCAGTTCCTGTGTTATTTGCTTCACCATGATGTTGTTCGTCAATTCTGAGTCATGCTGCAACTGGCGGAGTCCATTGAGCCCATCATTCCTCTGCTGGCTCTGTGAATGGGCGGTCCTATTAACCCCCTCCCTCCCCCCCTCTCTCCCCCACTCCCCTCCCCCTCGCCCCCCTCCCTCCCTCTCTCCCTCCCTCCCCCTCCCTGTCAATGATTCCCCCTTTCAGTATTTACCCCGGTTTCCCCTTTTTGAAAATGCCGACTGAATCTGCTTCCGCCGCCCTTTCAGGCAGCGCCTTCCAGATCACACCGCCTCGCCGTGTTTAACACTAAACCTTTCCCCCTCTCTCTCCCCCTCCCCCACCCCCCCTCACCCCCCACCCTCACCCCCCCACCCGTCCCCCTCTGGTTCCTTTCCCCCGATCGGCCCACAGTCTGTGTGCCCCTCTGGTTCCCATACCCTCCAGCCACCCGGTGACAGTTTCCCCTCATTGACCCACCCATCGCAGACCCTTCCCGATTCCGAACGCCTCGATCCGATCTCCCCCTTAACCTCCTTCGCTTCCGAGGAGAACAATTAACCTCCCCACCTCCCGGCTTCTCTGTCTCTCTCTCTCTCTCTCTCCGCGCGGACTGAAACCCCTCGTTCCCCCCTTCCCACCCCACCTGGGAATTCTCCTCTGCGCACCGGCCCCTCTATCTCTCTCTATCTCTCTCTCTCTCTCCGCGTCCTCAACAGTCCCTCTGAAATGGCCAGCCCCGGGACTGGGTGCTATTCTCCGATTAAGGTGTCACTAAATTATTTGCGAAGGATTCAGCAAATTTTCCACGGTTTCATTTTCTGTGCGTCATCGAAACCAGCATCAATCAAGCATAT